>CAKKOB020000757.1:4212-36615 GCA_918844115.2 Phlebotomus perniciosus | reverse complement strand
CGTTTGCACCCAGATCAAGATAGAGGTCTGGGACCTTCACCCAAAGTTGCTACGGATCGTAGAGAAGTAGATTAGGTGTTTTATTTGAGGATGAAGTGGAATTAAAGACCCTTTCCCTCGGTTTGATGAAATTAAAAAAAAAATGTAATGAGTACCCACTTGATCGGTTTGAAGCTAGTAAAATCCGCGAAAAGATAGTTCGAAACTTTTGACCTTGAAAAAGTGGTCTAAAAGTGTTATACAAACATTTTTGGAACTGGTCTAAAAGTGGTTTTAAAGTGTTCTACAAACATTTTCAGAACTGGTCTAAAAGTGGTCTAAAAGTGTTATACAAACTTTTTAAGTACTGGTCTAAAAGTGGTTTAAAAGTGTTGAAAATTCAAAGACCTTTCAAATGAATACCCGCATAATGGGGTTAAAACTCGAGAACAACTTCCGGCTTTAAACTGGTTTAAACCCGGTTTAAGTTTAAACCGGCTGAAATAGGTTTAACATTGTTTGAAATTTTAAGACCTTTCCCATGAATACCTACATGATGGGGTTGAGAATCAAAAACGAATTCCAGATTAAAACTGGTTTAAACCCGGATTAAGTTTAAACTGGTTTAGGATCATAGGAAATTCAAAGACCTTTAAAATGAGTACCCACATGGTGGGTTTGGGGTGCGTTAAAACCTTGAAAAGAGAATTTCAAACATTTGACCTTGAAAAACAGTTAGACGGAATGTATGGAAGTCATTGGCATGTATGGACGAAAAGTGCGTCTAGTGATTCTACAAAACATATGTGAAAATGAAAAAAATCGTTAGAGCCGTTTTCGAGATATACCAAAAAATCATGTTTTTATAGGGGATAGGGGGGCTTTTCAGAAAAATGAATGGCCTGGTCCTGATCCTTGGGTCGACTTTAGGGGGGGTCCCCCATAGACCCGAAGTCTCTATCTGCAACCGTTTGGCCTCCAGGGCGGTAACAGACGGATAAACGGATATACATTTGGATTCCAGTATTGCCATTTTTGATTTTTGTGTCGGGGCAATAAAAATCGACCAATCAAATCTTTCCGGCAGTGTTTTGACGGGAAAGTATCTGGAAATCACCCGAGACATGCACCAGACGCGCAATTTTCCCTGGAAATCTGGAATTGCGTGGTCTATCGATTTGTTTACGACGTGACATTGAGAAAAGCCCCCCAACTCCCCAACTTTAGAACGTCAAAATCTCACGTGTGCCAAGAAGTTTTCCTCCAGATTTGATGCCCAGTCGCCAAGGGGGCACCGCGTAGAAAGTGTCCAGAGAGTTTCTGGACAGTGACAAGTGCCAAAATGTGCATGAGAAGTCAAGAATCGGACGATGAGTCAGTGTCTGAGGAGGAAAAACTCCCCATAGTCTTCTGCAAGGAGTACAATGTGAGATTCTGTGGGATTGAGAGGCTGGTCAGCACTAACACAGCCGCCGCGAAGGGGGATGGAATCTTCCGGAAACTCTGTCAGGAGGATTTCATTCGGGAGAAGTCTGTCTATTGTCCGCGAAGGGAGATTTCACGCCAGGAGCTGAAAGTCGTGCATACAAAGAGATACCTGAACAGCCTGCGATGGAGTGTGAATGTGGCCAAGATAACTGAAGTGCCAATTCTTCTCTTCCTGCCCAATTTCTGTAACCAGCGCGGATACCTGCGGCCGATGCGCTTCCAGACGGCGGGAAGTCTAATTGCTGGCGACTTGGCAGTTCGCCATGGCTGGGCGATAAATCTCGGTGGAGGCTTTCATCACTGCAGTGGCGACCGAGGAGGCGGATTCTGCGCCTATGCGGACATCAGTCTCCTCATCCGGCGCCTCCTGGAGAGCCCTCAAGGGATTCAACGCGTTATGATTGTGGATCTGGACGCTCATCAAGGAAATGGACACGAGAGGGACTTCATGGATGATGACAGAGTCTTCATCATGGACATGTACAACGCCAGTATTTATCCGCGAGATAAGGAGGCCAAGGTGGCCATCCGGAGGAAAGTGGAGCTCCGCCCCTTCACCCAAGATCGCGAATACCTCAACAAATTACGCTCCAATCTCGATGCCGCCATTGCCGAGTTCCCTCCAGACGTGATCATCTACAACGCCGGCACTGACATCCTAGATGGGGACCCCCTCGGGGTGCTATCGGTCTCCCCAGAGGGAGTCATCCAGCGCGATGAGGAGGTCTTCAAGAGAGCCATTGGAGCAAATATACCCATTGTGATGCTCCTAAGTGGCGGATACTTACGTTCAGCCGCCACCGTAATTGCCGATTCCATTCTCAACCTCAGCGCCAAGGGATTGCTTCCGCAGCGCCACTAAAACTCCTCCACAGAGTGTCAAAGAAAAAAAAACAATATTCCTCTCAATGTGCAATAAATATTTACTTAAATATTGTCACACTGCCTCATTAATCGATTTTTAGTCGGTTAGAGAGATGTCCTCTGGCCCGGGGCAGTTAGAGGGTAAAAGTTTAATATGATGAGGGAATGAAAATAGCGCAGCTCACGCAAAATACCGCAAACCAGTCTTTGATCGGGGCAAAATTGAGGAAGATCCCATGGGGGGAAGAGGTTTAACAGCGCGCAGGAATAGAGATCCTAAAAGAGAGGGATATATAAAATAAATTATACTTAGGTGGGTTAAATGGGAGAAAATTTTAGTGGAGCTTAAAAAATCATCTGAACTGGGTTTGAATCTCGGCTAAATAAGGGACTTTTAACCAACGCTGTTGGGTTTGTAACTCTGTTACGAATACAATTTAGAAAGCGTTACCTGAAATTAGGGAAATTTTGTTTTTTTCTGAATTTTTAAAATCATGTGAGCTTAGTCTGTGTGTGCTAAACTATAGACTGATTGGACAATATTTCAGAGTAAAAGAGCTCTAATATATATCCACATTTAATTTTCAGATTCAGGACTCATTGATCGGAAGAGTTTATTTTCCAAGAAAAGCAGATGTTGACTAGCTTCAACTTTAAGAAAACAAAAATGAAAGGACTTGTGAAACCTGTAAGAATTTCACTTAAAAGAACAACTTTTTACAATTAACTCATCAAAAAGGCATTTTAACTGGTTTAACAGGACTACTTTTAGCGAAGACACAAGCACTAAGTAACAGAAGGTGTATTATTAAGCCGAAACACAAACCCTTCTCAACTAAATTTTATTGGTTTCTGTCGTTTTAGCTTAGATATTTAAGGTGGTCTCAAAACTGAAGCTTTAATCCCCGGATAAAAATCCTTTTTGAAATTTCATTAGGTATTAACGTTTTTAACTCTTTGAGAAATTCTCTTCCTAAAACCAATTCAATAATTCATCGAAGAGCTAATTAATCGTAAAAAATCATATTTTCCAAATATCTAAGAAGTTCCTTAAAAACTCTAGAGAAAACTGGAGAAAAATTTGAGAAAATCCAGATAAACTGAATGAAAAGTAAAGAAAACTACTCACACTTCTGAAGACGGACTGTTGCCGAACAGCACGTCTGATTTGGTGTTGACGATGTAGACCACAATGAAGGACAGCACCATAACGGTGATTCCAATGGCCAAAGTGAGAGCCTCATGGTGAGTTGAAGGCCTCAAGTAGATCCTCGCCGAGATGGCACTCCAGGTTGACTCAGTCCACGACGAATACCGTCCCGACGTCCAATTATACTGAGCATCCTTGAACGCCGGACTGATGGCCAGACTGATGTTCATCGTAGTGAGATGACATTCGCCCTGCTTCCCGAATCCCGGGAACCACATCCGCGGTGGATGACTGCAATTCTCCTTGGCCACTCCCTCCAGTTTCTGTCCAACGGTCAAACCGAAGATGTTGTACGTCCAGACGACGGATCGCTGGGAATTGGATCGATGGACGCTGATGTACCTCTGGGGCGGATATGGAGGCAGGGAGGTATTCACTGGCACAATTGCCTCAATCAGGGGACATTCCGTCGACATGAGGAAGCAATAGAGGAACTCATCGGCAAACAGAGAACTCGCTCCCAGAGTCTCTCGATACTCCTCCCCGGTGATCATCTCGTAGAGACTAAAAGCGACAATTGACGAGATATTCCGGACGCCCAGCTGAATGGAATCCTTGGTAAAGTCCGGCGAGGGAGCACTGAGATCCTCAAGGGTGAGGAAATTCTTCGAAGTGTTCCCATAAACATAATTTATGTTGATGTCATCATCGAAGATTGAGTGATAGTAGCGATTTGTGGGCGGAGAATTGATCACAACGGCTGGGAAGTTGATGTCCTCCCGGAGAAACGACTGAGCTGACGTCGGTGGCATGTTATCCTGCATTTTATTCATCGTTGTGACATTCATGGAGAACTTTGAGCTGTATTTGCTCATCAATTGGCCAAACTCCGAAGCTTGAGGGAAGTCAGTGGCGTGGAAGAGATTCAACAGACGAACAGTGTCCATTGATCCCAGATCCACCAGCAACTTGATGTTGTCCAGAGCCAAAGGCTTCGATTGGTAAAGCTTGGAGGGGAAGGCGCCCTGTTGAAGGTCATAGACGAACCTCTGGGAACCGATGTAGTCAAAGGACTCCCCATTGAAGAGCATAAAGAGAACATTGGGTTGGCCGGAGTCCCGTTTCTCCGGCAGGAGCTTAGCCAAGAGTTGAGCTGCTGACATAAGAACCGTATAGGGCACTAGGGATCCCATCGCTCCAGCTCCTTCCCCATCAAACATCGAAGCCGTGTCCATTCTGGCCGAAAGCAGAATTATCTTCTCTTCCGGATCGACTTTCCGCTGTTCCGGCTCCACAATCTCTCGGGGAAACAAAGTGGCAAAGACATTTCTGCCCTGGAGGGGATCACAGAAGGTCGTTGGAGCGAGATTGTTTTGCATATTTGAGCGTCTCATGCAAACTTCCGAGTTCACAGCAGCTGACATGAAGGAATTGATCTCAATGCTGCACAGAGATCTCCGGTGCTGGCCATCCAAGTCGAAATTGTTGAACTTGTCAAAGCAGTCGGTGATCTTTTTCACTTCCTTCTCGCTGGACACGAAGTAGATGGGAAACGGGAAGAATTCGTGCAGCAAACCGGTTCCGAATGGATTCCACGAGTTGTCAGGATCATCTACACTGCACGTTTGATCCCGGATGAGTCCGCCAAACTGATTTGGACACCGTGACTCGTGACTGAAAGACTTGAGATTCGTCACTGATCCGGTGAGGACGATTCCGGACACCACATGGGAGGCATTTGCCTTGAGCCTCATGATGTTCTCCTTCGTGAAGAGATGTGGCGGGATAACAGGAGCATAGGGTGGTGATGGAGGGTTATTGAACAGAAATTCAAAGTCCTCCTGCGTCTTTATGACGTGAATTACGCCTTGAGATCCCCGGAAAGAAGCTGGAATGAAATCATTAGTCATCTTTGCGGCAATAAAAAATTCTAAGCTTACAGCTACATCCGGTGACGTGGGTGGCATTCATGCGACGGAAGCAACTCGTCCCTGCGATGTTGCTGAACATTTTATCCGTAATCCTTTGGGCATCAGCTGAAGAAGCCCCAAAAGAAGAGCAAAACAAGTATAGAGGTTAGACCAACAGTTTTACGCATTTTTCCTCAAACTACTTTAATTTTTTCTAATTTTTGCTCACCTAAACACAGTAGGGATATCAGTAGACAAGATATGTGCAGTAAAACCCCCATTTTCCCTTAAATTCCCGTAAAATTTACACTTTTCACGCTTTGTTTTTATTTTTCTAGCGCACCAAAATTCACCACATTGACTTTTTGACACGCAACGCTGGCGCCTCTAGTGTTTAGTAGCTTTAAACACATCCGTGACGTCACGGTTGTCAGTCGATTTTCCTTTGCGGCTGGAGGAGCTCCATCGAAAGTGCGCAAAAAGTGTCTGAAAATTGCGAGTTTTCGAGCCGGAAAATCGTGAAAAGCTACAGCAAAAGGTTCTACAGTGTCCACGTGAGAAGGTGTGCAAGGTGTTTTGAAGAAAATCAAAGTGCTTGAGGGAGAAATCGCGGTGAGAAGTTTCACTTGTGTGTCCGGAAGTGCAGCAAACAGTGCAAGAGGTGAGTCAAGGGGCTCCCGGAGGTTGTTTTGTCACTGGAAAAGCGTGCACATGCGTCCGGTGTTATCCCCACCACAGTGTTGGGGCTACCCCGTAACTTCGTGTGTATGTTTTTCCATGAAAAATCATCAGTTTGAGGGGAGAATTCTTGGTGTTGTGTTGTGTTTCTGGTCTCTCTGTCTTTTTACCAAATAATTGTTGGTGTATTTTGTTGTCTGACATTCTCTGAGGAAACCAACAAACTATCAGGTAAATCCTTAATCACCTCCAACGGAAGAAGAACCGTGAAGATTTCCGGGGGATTTTGCTTCCGGGAAGACATTTTATTGGCTCTGGGAGTCTCTCGCTAATGCGTCATTGCGAATTTTTGGAAGAGTTAAAAAGATACAGAGAAAAAGATTGTGTGACTAATTCCAGCCACATAGACACGGCATCAATTGCTGACTCGTGGCTTGAGAGATGAGAAAAGAGACTTGACAGATTTGTGGGTAATTTCCGTGAATTAGGTGCTGTCCGGAAGATGGGTTACACGCCCTCAATTCCACTGAGAACACAATGGAGGCCAAAATCTTAGACCTACATTCATTGTCACGGATATTTCATAAGCCATTTCCGCATCTCTCCCCCTCCTAAACCCCTATTGTCGAGACTTTAGAGGGATCTTTACCTCCGGACAGTCACCCGTTGGTACTCCCGTTGGACCCCACAGTCTGAGGGAATCCACCCCGAAAATGTGGCGGAAAATGTTGGGGCCAAAAATGCGCACGCTCCTGAAAGACTCGGCGGACTCCATTTCTAGACACTATTGATTTTTCCACCACCAAGGCAATCCCTCTCTCGTGTTGGGGAGCACATAGATCAGGACACTGGGGGGCGCAAGGGATTCTCACCCGTTAAGAGGGCAGACTTCCATTGAGATACCACGGAGGGTGCATCGAGGCATTTATTTGTGGTGGTTTTTGGATGGATTTTCTCACAAGAAAAAGGGGGTTCTGAGAGGCAGGGGAGAAGACGGAGACCCCGAAAGCAGGGCGTTGTAATATTCTCTGGGTTGGTTCTTCAGTGCGCTCGATGGGGCATTGAGAAAATGCAAAACAACTTTTCGGTGCCATTGAACAGTCGTTTGTTCTGCTGCTGGCCAAGTCATGGTCATTCTCCATGGTTTTCCCACAGATTTTTTGACCCTATTTTTGAGGTGAAAGAGCTGAGGGTTAGAAGGGTTGAACTTAAAACTTCGTGGATGGATGATTCTGATGTGGGTAGTTGGGATCCAATTAGAAACAGTCGTATTTTCTTTGAATTCCAAATTCTAATTGGAAAATTTTACTTGATATGGATTTTTAAATATCTTAGAACCCTAGAAATGAAAGGACTGCCTTTTCATTGACGTCGCAAAGGCCAAGTTTTTGGGAAAAATGATGGTCCTGATCCCTTGGTTTACTTCAGGGGGGGGGGGTGTTTGCCGAAAACCCAAAGTTTCTATTTACAACCGTATGGCCTCTAAATCAATAATAGAGGAATATATGGACTAACGGACAAATGATTACAATTTAGATTTGAGCAATGAAATTCGTTTTACATAATTTTCAAAAAAAAACTACCTAGCCATTCTTAAAAATGAATGAAATTTCAAAGGGTGGCTCATTCTCATTTTTACTAACAAGGGTTTCTTGTGTCTCGGGTTACACGATGCAATTTTTGGGTTCCTCGGATTTCGCGATGCAATTTTTGGGTTTCTTGAGTTTCATGAAGCATTTGTCAGACAATTCACAAAGTTTTCTCTATATGAGTTACCCCTCGATAAATTTTAACTAATAAATTTATGCAATAAAATATTTAATATGCCATAAAATAGCAATAAAACCTGTAATGGTTTGTTATGTGATTCAAAAATTAGTATTTTTTGCCTATAATAAAATAAAGATTCCCTAATTGTATTCACTAAAGTTTTTTGTTGGTTTTAATTGTATTTTTCATTAAACAATTTTTTATTTAAATTTAAAAATAAACACCTAATGCGGTATAGGGGTTTTGTATGCTATATAATAGCAATACTAATATAATCAATGTGATATAATGTGTAATATTAATCGCCATAATTCTTTTCGAGACTGTCCTTAACTTTCCCAATAACAGTTTCAAAACACATAGAAAGTGAATTGCTTCTCGTTGCCAAACGGGATTTTTGAAGTCATTCTTTCAAATTGCACTTAACATTTTTGCAAAATTGCACATATTTAGCTTCTCATGATTTTAAGCAGTTGAAATTTGCATGAATGAAAATAATCCTGCACAAAATTGATGGTTTTCACTACTTGAAATTCTCTCTGTCACTGCCAAATGGAAATTGTAGAGTAATTTTGAGGGCAAGAGCATACAATATCATGAGACTGTCCGCAATCCAATTTGTGTGTTGGCGTATTATTTGATTGAGATAAGGACGACATGTCAATTACACCATTGATCCACAAATTGATCCTCTCGTCTCTCATTTCTGCATTTTCTCATCATGAGAATTGTGTTTGTTTCTGCTGGTTTTGCGGTGAATGTGCGAGAGCTTTTGATTGTTTGCTCGTTGCGAGGGTGGATGGTTAATGATTTGCTTCAGTAGCGGTTTTTTTCCCTTTCTCGCGAAAGGATGCGAAAGACAGTGAGAGGAAATTGTCTTTATCTGGGATAAATATCTGGAGAGCAAATATTTTGTTTGAGTAAATTTCAAAGTTCATTTTATGGAGAGCTTTGTATGTAGGAAAGTTCACCAATTGGGAAAGTCTCTGCGTTGATCCAAGTGGTGGATGTTTTCATAATTAATTTCGTTCATCGATTTAAATGGTTTTTCATGGTGGAAGAGACACAATTCTGGCTTAATTGAAATGCTAATTATAATTTATGCTCTTCCTGTGTCAGATAATTGAAACTGTGAATATAACATAACTTGAATTAGAATGTTTGTGTTTTGATAAAATTGTGGAAACATTCACATTTCTCTGCTGGCAAATTATTATATATTTCTCTTGTAATTTTTAATTGAAGAAAAATGTGTAGGGAGAACTTTAATAATTCCTTTGCAATTTCATTGCGCTTTCTCAAGAAATCTCTTGACATTTCTCCATGTCTCGAGGGATTAAGCATCGATGTAATTCGGTGGAAAGAATTTATCTCGATTAAATGGGATGTTCTGCCGAGAAACTGATAAATTTATCTGATGTTAGATTTAATAGGGTTGTGAAAACATCATCACGAAAGGGATTTGTAAACTTTTCTCACCCAGAATAGAGGGGGAGGATTGGGTGGACTTTTACACCGTCTATAGAAATTTAATACCCGTAGAGCTGGAGGAAAAGTTAGAGAGAAAGGAAAATTTTGAGCTGATGATTGCCCAAATGATAATATCATCCGGAAAAGAGATTTATTTGAGATAGGATCAAACTGAGAAATTATCCTTTAAAAGCTCATAATTGGTATGTTTTAATCACTTTATTATTCATTCTCATCTCTTCGTTTTCTCCTTATTTCGAATTCAAGGCACAAAGTCAATTTCTTCAAGTGGTAAATTGAAATCATATTTTCTTCTTTGTTTTTCTCACAAATAAAAGAGATTTTCCTGTCGCGTCTCGATGAATTGTGATTGCATTTTATTGAAAAAAGCGAAAAAAGAAAAAAGTGTAATTTCATCAATTATTCAGTTACAAGTATCATGTGTTCAATCCAAGTGTCGAAGAAGTGGCAGAAAATGCCTCTCTCAATGTGAGAGGTTGAACGGAATTGTGATTTAATGTATGACAAAGTGTCTGAAAACAAGCTGTGAATCTCTTCAGGACGATTCCTTCCATCTCTTTCTCCTCTCTGCCCCATCCATTCCCATGAAATATTTATAAAGGCGAGAGATCGTTTTTCTATACAATTTCCTCCTGGAGCATTTTCCCACCTCAGGAGCGATTTCTATGTACATAAATTTGTTGGGGATTTTTCTTTTTGGCCCATACTAAACAACAAATACTCTGTGAGTGAGGTGGGAAAAATCGATTGGGGGCTCACACAATTCTATGTTGAGGGATGTTCTGCTCATACACTTGCATTGTGTCAAACGTTTGAAGTCTCTTAGTCGAGGCGAGGGATGAATTATGTGCTCTCACATTAGCACATTTAATGAGATTTGCGATAAATTTTGTAGTGTTTTCCACTCTGGAGACAGGGTGAAACTCCTACATATCTATATGTATATGTTCACGTCCATACATATAACTAACTTTCACATTGATTGTTCTATTCATTTTCCACCCATAAAAGTTTGAGCACATTTGTGAATAGTTAATGCTCATCACTGATGTATACAGACTGTGGCAGATGGTTGTGGGCAAATAGAAATTTTGTACAAATGGATTTGATTTTATTATTCTGCAACAAAAATGATTAACAATTCAAATATTTGAAACTGCCAAAAGTAAATAAATTTTTAAGCTAAAAACAAATGCATTAAAAATTTCAAGGATATTTTAGGAAAATCTATTATACAATTGCTAATTCTTCAATGCTAAAATAAATTAAAATTTTTATTTTTCTAATATTTTCAATTTTTTATTTTTCTCTCTTTTCTTTAAAACCCGTAAAGGTTAGCAGTGATTATACCCCAAACAATTTCACTGAATTATATCTTTAAACAGAAGGATTGCCCTTAATGGCTCCTATTAATTTAATTAGCAAAAAAGATGAAATTTTATGACTCTTTTCCCCCACAAAAACATACCTTAAACTTGCTAATTTAATGGCATTTTAATTATACATACCCGCGTTTGTTGATTTATTCCCACAATTAAACTTCAAACTCATGAGCTTTGTGCTTGAGCTTGTGTCACAGTCTGTTGCACAAAAAAGTGAGACAAGAGTTCGCGTCGACGCAGTTTGGCCATGTCACCACTACTCTATTGCAGAGGAGTTTTCATTGAAAATCCTTCCTGTGGACTTTTTTTGGGGGGAACGTTAACCAAATAATGGTAATAGGCAAAAAAAAATGAACATCAAAATTCACTCCCATGTTCAATATTGCCAGTCAATCGTGCAGAAAAATGGCAGTTAAAAGAAAATGTTTTTAGCCCTTCACTTCAGATTGTGGATCAAATTTGATACAAAAATAATATTTGAGGTTATCTGAGGTTTTTCGCGCTTCTCACAATATTTGTTCGTCATTTTGGGAGATTTTTGGAATATTCGTTTTGTCCTGGAGGTTGGAAACCAACGCTAAGACGGCGATGGACGCAAGGCATTGAGATGATTAAATAAATTCTAATTCTAAAAAAAATTCATTCAATCCCCTTTCTTCTTTTGGTAAAAAGTGAAGATATAATCAAAAAATAGAGTCTGTCACTTCGAAATTTATCACAAAAGACCGCCGAAATAACTCAATTATAAAGGAGTTTTATAAGTGTCTCTTCCGTTTGAATTCTTCTGGATATGAATTGAAATTTTAGGAGTTTCCGAATTTTCTCAGCCTTCATCTGAACTTACGCTGAAAATTCTGCACTCCTCGAGAGGACATTTTTCAGCAGGAGATTTTTACGAGCCCAGACATTGCCCTCTACCCAGTTATGTTTGATCTTAAATTTGAATAAAGATAAGATCTTTATGGTGATTGCAGATTCACAACCACAAAATGATTATTGTGTAGATTCTGGGCTTCACTTAACACAAATTCGTAGTTTTTTTTGACATATCTTCTAAAATATTATATAGTAAAGTGTGCATATGTGATTTGGCCAGATCACCCTCAAATCTCGAAATCTTTTGAACGAACGTGATGAAAATAAACATTTCCAAAATGTTTGGCTGTGTGTATGTCAGTGTGTACGCAGATCAGGGCAAACCGCTGGACTGGCTTAAAAATTAGGCTATGTGAAACTACCCTCACCTCCCTTATCTGGTATCTCTGATACTTTATAGAAAATAAACCTTTCAGTGATTTTTTTTTTTAGAAAATGTCCTAGAATTTTTCTAATCTATGCAAAAGAGTACAAATTCTAACTTTTTCGCATAAAAATCCCGTCTGGAAATTGACGAACTTTTTCTGGGAAAAGTGGATATCCTTTCAAAATAGTGAAATAAATATGATATTTTTTCTTGGAATTATTGAGCTCTCTCCTGGAATACTGAATTGAGTTATGGTGAAAATGTATTGCGTGAAAAATCTCTGACGAAACGCAATTTTCCCTCACCCTGAATTGTTTACAGTCCCAGGCTTTCCGATATTAAAAATTCATTGAGTGCGGAGGTTGATGCGTGTGGGTGGTGAAAAGAAATTAATTTTCCCTTTTCTTTATTTCTTTTGTATACTTTTTTGCCCACAGAATGCCGTCTGCAGCCCCAGCAGCAGCAGGAGCCGAAAATGGCGCGCCTCCGGTGCCGAAAACAGAATTGGAAGGGTTGCAACTCAAGGCGCAACAAGTCACAGATGACGTAAGAAATTTAATTTATTAATTAATTAATATATTTTTGTGATAATCATTGAGTTATTGGAAAGTAAAGAAGACATTCTAATATTTTTTTCTATAAATTTATTCTAGTCTCTGGAGAGTACACGTCGCATGTTGTCGCTATGCGAGGAGGTGAGAAATGCTTTTTATCTCTTTTTTTTTACCTCTACTGCTAATATTGCAGAAAATTTTGCCTTTAGCCGCCGCCCTTTTGTGGGGGGTTTAAATTTTAAAGAAAAATGTTTGGATATAATAAACTTCTTTTCCTTGAGCAGACGAAAAGTAATTGAATCTCGGGTTTCTTTGAAAAGATGTTGATGAAATATTTTATTATACTTATATTAAAACAATTTTTCCCACGGAAGAGCAATGCTGGCGATTTGACGTTAAAAATATATATATTGCAGATGAAGAACAAAAAAAGGGGGAGAAACAAAATTAATCCTTTTTCTTATCTTTTTCAAATTATTTTTATATCTATTTTTTGATTTATCAAGTTACTTGCTGTGGACAGTGTTTGCAGGTGTAGCACAAAATTAATAAAATCATCTACAAAATTTCCCAATTTTCTCATGAAGACGAGTAAAAATATTTCGATGCTTCTTAGTGTATTAAAAAAAAATGAAAAGTAATAAGAGAAGCAAATTATTGTTGAGTATTTTCACATTTAGATTTATTCCTATTTAGGATAGTTTCTTTTTCTTGAAAAATATCGCGAGTGTTTCTCGTATCTTTTTTTCTGGCACAATTTTCACCTTGTAGATTTTATAGGTATTAAAGTGAAGAGAACCTTTAAGGGTTGACCTTGATGAAATAGCTACTTATAAACAGATAGTTTTGCTAGATTTTTAGTCTCACAATAAAAGAAATCGATATCGTCGCGTGAAGAAATCTAGTTTTAGTTTAAGATAGAAGGCCCAAAAAACCAAATGAGCGAGATATAAGTGAGTTTTCTGTGTAAAATTTTTGTATTCATGTTGATTTTATTTTTATTTTTTTTTCCTTTAAAGAAATGTTATATACAGCAAAAAGTATCCATGCTATAAGTGTTTGCATGAGTGTGTAAATGTTTTAGATATAAAAATGTTGAGAAAGCAAAAAAAAACAAAAATAGGCAAAACGAACGGGGATGAATAGTTCTAGTCACGTGCTTTAATAAAAAAAATCACTTGGATCTTTTTTATTGGGAAAAATATTACAACATATTGGCAATAAAGAGAGCCAAAAACATATTTTGTAATAGCTGTTTAAATGAATGAGAGATCTTTTTCTTTCTTTCCTTTTCTATCTTAGATTTTTTTTACACTATTATATCTGAAAAGAACATTTTCGGCACAATTCTGTCACTTTCATATAGAGCAGCAATTTTTTCTCTCTTCCTTCTGTCGCGCGAAGAGGATTTTCAAGCAATTTAGGAAACTTATTTTTCTATTTTCCTATTGTGTCATGACAAATAGAGCACAATCTGTAGAGAATTTTTTAAACGTGACTTCTATCTTCTGGAAACACACATTTTCTTTCTCCCCAAAAAAAGAGACAAAAGAAGGATGAACAAAGTGGCCAAAATGATGTCCTGTTTCTCCTTCTTTGCTCTCACAATTAGGCTTTTCCCCCGAAAAAAAATCTCGTCTTACAAAATACTCCAAAGTCTTTATGTGGTTTGCTCTTCGATGTTCTTTTGTGCTATTTGACAATTCGGATATCTCTTATTTGTTTTATATATATTTTTCCTCTTTGTGTTTTGCTCCTGGAAGATCTCACTATATATGGAAATGTTTTCTTTCGAAACAAACTACCTACTTCCTTTTATTTACCTTCAGTGTCTAATAACGAATGTACAGAACGTAAATGTAAATATATGTATTTGTTTTGAATGCGCAATGTAGCAGTGTCTATAATATCTTTGGCATATTGAAATGAATTGAAAATCAGAATATTTGAAAAATCTTTTTTTTTGTGAAATGACAAATTTTTTATGATGAAGAAAAGTCATTTTACTGGTGAGATTGAGCAACAAAATTGGTAGAAGTTTAAAAAGGAATAATAAAAATGAAGAAGAGACACTGAATGAAAATAAGAATCTCCTCTAAAATGACTTTATAAAAAATGCTACAAAGAAAAACACACTGATCCACTGCATAAACTTTTCTTCTCAATTTATTATTGAGTTATTTCTTATTTCTTTTTTTTGTGAAATGCGAAAATATGATAAACGAAACTTATAACAGTGAAAAATACCCACATAGATGAGTTGAGCCAAATATCAAAAAAAATACAGAGAAAATAAAAAATAAAAACAAACAGTCCACAGAAGCCAGATTATTTTTTATCTCTTTTATCTTGTTCTTTATTTTCTATTGAATTGATTTAACCAGAAATTTATCCACAGATGATTTCTGTTTTTTTCCCTTTGAGTTGCAATGAAGCATTAAATAAAAGAGGATTCTATAATATATAGTGGGGAAAAATAAACTAATTTGGATCACAAGGAAAAACCTCAAATTGGAATATACAAAATGAACTAAATGGCAATAAGAGATATAAAGATTTAGAGAAGAAGAAAAAAAGTGATTACGAAGAACCAAAATATTCTTATCCATTGATATACTTTTAGGTGCAAAAGAAAAGAAAAAAAAACTATAATGATTTTCAGATGAAAGAAAACCAACAAATATACCTTCATTTTTCAGATATATATTCTTTTTCCAGATACCACAAGACTATTTTTTATGTTTTATTTAACCAATGAAAAAAATATAAGATAATATTTACTTAAAGCAGAAAAAATATCTTTAATGCCAATTTTTGAAATCATATAATACTTTTTAATTTTAATTACCTTCTTCCAAAAAAATGAGAAATTATACCAACAAAATGACACTTTTACTAATTACCGTTGTGCCGCATCACAGAGCAAGGAAGCCGGGATTCGAACCCTGGTAGCCCTTGACGATCAGGGAGGTGAGTCACAAAAAACACCGTAACCATTCTTTTAAGAGAGAGAAAAAAAAGATTATTATACTCCTCCCAAGTTTTTATTTTTGCTTTTATTTTGATTTTCATCAAGAAAACAATTTATTTCATGTTTCTCTTCTTTCCGACAACAAGAAACAAAAAAAATGAGCAAATATGTTTACGCTTTTTATAAGTTGTATTTTTCTATCAAAATATTTATTTTCAATTGGTTTGAGGGGTTAAACACATAATGAGAGAAAATTGATTGGTATTTGGTTGTTTTTCTTCAATTTAAAATCACCTCCCAGTATTTATTGTTTTCATTTTGGTCTCAGTTAAGATTTAAAATCTTGATAAATTTTCTTTATTTCCGTTGATGTGATAATTTACTGTTCAGAGTACATAACATGATTCATCAAAAATTAAAACATTTTCATATAATAAATTTTATGTCTGAAAGATAATTTTGGAGAAAGAAAATGAAAAACAATTTTTTTTTAAATTTATAACCATTTTATGTTAAAAGTTTAACTGCTTTTTTGTAATCAAGTTTATTTTATATATTCCATTGAAAGATTTTCTATATATATACCGTATCTCCTTTGAGAAACTCATCACAAAACATATAGGAAACTCTCAGTTTAGAATGGTAAACTCTTCAGCAGTTTTTGTTTTTAATTCAGCTAAAAGCTTCTTGCTTGAAACGAACAAGTTTAACTCCTTTTAGTTGTTTTTTTTCCAAGACAGTTTAATATGTTTTTGACTTGTTTCAAAACCTCTACCAAACCAACATGAGCAGATTTTTCTATATTCAAATACTTATAATATTATTGTAGATTGTACTGCACTCTTTCATAATACACCATACCTTGTTCTTCCTCGTTTGAAAATGCACAAAGTTTTCACTTTTAGTCTTTTTGTTTTCTCTTTTTTTTCGAGAAAAATCTTTGACACGAGTAATAAGATGAAAGTTGTTCTTGTAGATGTTACTGCGACGAGTTTTATTCTTATAGTTGAAGTTCAAAGTTTTTTTTTTATTCTTTCGAGAATGTTTACGAAGATTTTGAAGAAAGAAATTCCATTTCTCGCCTTTTTTCTTGCTATGCGAACGTATTGTGTGGATGTTTGTTGATGAAGAGATCATAAACATTGATTAAGGCTAAGCGCAAAGTTGCTATATGAAATATTATCCAATGGAGAAGTTAATGCTTGAACAGATATTTTTTGCCAGAACTTTGGTGATTTTGCAATAAATTTTTAGGCTATAACATTTCGTTGAGTGTCTTCCCTCAAGTGTATTTTGGAATTTTTCGGTAAGCATTTTTCGTAAACTTTTAGCTGGAAGATTTACAAAATGCTTACAGAATTTCATTGAAAAACCTTTATTTTAATTTTAGAACTTGTCGGTTAAATATTAGACATAAATATTGAAATTTTATAATAGTTAAAAACCATTTTGATTTCTGTTAAAGTGTTATCCATTTTATTTACTAGAAGTTATTGTCATTTTTTTAGAGCGAAGAAGCCGGCGGTAAAACATTACATATGTTGAACCATCAAGGCGGTAAGAAACCTAAAGAGTTGACAGATTTTAATCATAACTAAAATAATCTTGGTGGTTATTCGACTAACTTCTCACAAATAGTGTAAAAACTTCCTACAAGAAGGACTGGTATTTTAAAATGAGAAATGCAACAAATTCTTTTTGGAAATTGTAATGATCGTATTTTTGCAATTGACTAATTAACAAAGTGGTGTGGATTTTGGACACGTTGTGTTATTTCTTTGAACACGAGAAAGCACTGGGTGTTGTTTTTATGTGAAATTCTTCTCTGTACAGCAAAGTATATGAGCGGTTCAGAATCTTTCAGTCTCAAAGTAATAGGATTGAGTTTTAGGCAAGGATAGAAAAAGGGAAAAATTGTGCAAAAGAGATAATTTTTCGCCATATGAGAATTTACAAAAGTAAAAAAAAAATAGTTGAATGATAAAATCTTAAAACGGATGGCTAAGAAAAAATGTCATGTTTTTGTCTAGAGTACGGAAGTTGGGATGCGTACCATCGTCATGCTGGACGAGCAAGGAGGTAAGACAAATCACAGCGTGATATCTCAAAGAAAAACAATTGATCAAAAAAATGATGAGAGATAAAAATTCCTTGACTATAATTATCTGGCATGAAATTGATCCTTTTGAATAATTTACTGCGGTGAGAAAGGCAATTCCTCAGCCTAAAGACATAATCTCAAGCGTCCACAGACACACAAATCAATGGCATTAATTGTAATAGGATTCGAAAGCGCCTCCGGGGATGGAATGATAATCCCTTGAGAGATTCCTTTTGAAATTGAATTGCAATCAATGCTATGTGACACGTGATATTGAGATATTATACATTTTCCATAAAGAAAATATGATTTTAGAGAGAGAGAGAAAGAAAGGGACGCAACACTCTTCCATGATAATATAGTCCAAAAGTACTCCATAATGAAACACACGTGTGACAACAGAACAAGTTATATATAATATCCTCGCAGAAGTACAGAAAAATAAACAGAGAGAAACCAGCGAATAATGGCTTCAGATATAACACAGCATCAGTGTTTTTGCATAAATGATTCATTTAATGGGGGACATTAGGCATGCATAAATTGCGAAGTTATGTGTATATAATTTTCCAGCAGCAATGTAATAAAATGGTAATATATGTTGGAAAATTGAAACTTCAAACAATTGTTGAAACATAAATGGGGTAAAGGGTTACATTTCACGGTTAAATATTCAGTGGGTTATGTATTGTAGAATGTTCAGAAAATAATTCACATAATTATATCCACCCACAAACAGATTACTAACAAGACTAAAACCACCATGAAATCACATATCTACTCGAAAAAAAAATATTAAAAAACCACCTTCTTACACCACAATAATGTAGACAAGTGAGTATTTTGTAATCTTTTAGCCAAAATGACATTGAGAAAGAAAGTAAAGAGTTTTAGGCGTATAAGAGAGTTTTTTTTTACCGAGATTTTAGTCTCTTTACTTTAATCTTCTCATCCTATAGTTATCTGCTTGCATTACCTTTTATCCTTTGCCACCGAAGTTGATCTTTTTATGAAGTTACATAAGTAAACTTTTTTATTTATAGTTTTCTTGGTTATTCCCATTATTGGTCGAGGAAATTATATAGAGAATGCAATATTTATTGGGTCAATTCCTAAAATCTAATCCTTGAGTAATTTTCTGTTTATTTTGATTTTAATTTGCAATGCACGTGAATGGTTTTATTTAACAAATTGTTGGAAGAGGAAGGAGTACTTTTTATTGACTATTGTTTTTCTTTTTATCATTCATTTAACCTTTTTTTAATATATAACCTTTTGATAAATCATTATTTACTTAAGTCATGGTGTTACATGCGAAAGTTTCTGTTAACAGATTCTTGCAGTTGAAAGATTTAACAGGATTTTCCAGTAGAAAACTGTAGAATTTTCACTAACATCCAATTTCTTCTGATTTACTGAAGAATCTTATAATGAAGGAATTACCGGAAAAAGTCAGGGAAGAGTAGTAAATGCTTTTCAGTCGAATCAGGAACTTCTGTGCAAACTGAACGTCACTTTATGCTCTTCTATTGAATTTATCTGGAATAATCTTTTTGAATATTCTTCTGAATTGCAAAAGAGACAAATATTTTGTGAATCTTTAATAGTTTACTATTTGGAAAATTCGATTAAATTGCTCTCAATTGTAAGAATCTGTTAACAGAACTTATTACCGTATGACAGCACAATCCAGCGAAATCCGTGGAGATTATAAAGAAAATTGAAGAGAAAAAATAAGTTTTGTATTTTTTTAACAATAAATTATCGCAGAGTTTTCAAAATTCCAAAAATATACTCTTCAATTTTTTTCCCCTTCAATCGGATTTTCTTTGCAATTTTTCATTGTTCTCGGAAAATTGTATGGGAATTTGTAAATTGATTTTTGTAAATTGTGGGTGACTTTTGCAGAGCAATTGGACAGAATTGAGGAGGGAATGGATCAAATTAACGCCGACATGCGAGAGGCTGAAAAGAACTTGAGTGGAATGGAAAAATGCTGTGGATTGTGTGTACTTCCATGCAATAAGTAAGTTTTGACTGTTCCATAGATTCACACACAACATAGATATACAAGAAGAAACTATATATGTGTTGTGTATCAGAAAATATTTCCAACATAATCACTATAGAACATGTCAATGTAAGAGATAGATGTTCCACGGCTAATTCCTCTTGTACGTAGCTTTTAATATTTCCTCTTAATGTTTTCTCGAGAGCTTTTCTTGTATCTCTTACTCATTTTCATATTATCTATTTTCTCTCTATATATACATTTCTGTCTCTCTTAAATACATTCTGTCTGCTTTGGTGATGAAGGTAAAATGATATTTACTACAGGTGTCTTCGTTTGAAGGAGGAGCTCTCCTACTTTGGGCATGATTTATGTAGAAAGGGAAAACTGAAAAGTGGAGAATGAGTTATTGATTTTGTGTCAATATCTCTCGAGGGAATCCGTAAATTCTCACACACAAAAAATTTGTATAAAAAAGGGGTGGAAAATGAAGAAAAGGAACAAACATACCGTGAAAATTTTGTATATATGGGATTTACGCGGGTTTTAACATGCTCCCAACTCTCCCCAACTTGACTCTTTTATTATTCATCCAAATTTTCAATATCAATGGTATATTATTTATTTTTTAACCACATCCCAGAGAGAGGAATAAAGTAAAAGCTCCCATTCAATCAATTTCTCTCTTTTTCTCTCTTGGCAAAAAAGAAGTTTTTCCCAAAAATAGAAAGTGTAAATAAAATCAAATGAAATTTTTCTTTCTGTGGAAAATTGCAATAAATTTGATATATCAATTTGAATAAATATTGATTTGTATGTGAGCTACTTTTGTTCTCTTGGGGGCATGAAAGGTATATTATGTTGGTGGTGTGATAGAAAACCACAGAAAGATGGGAGAGGACAACAATCTCGAGCAGATGCAATAACTTTCAAGGGTGAAATTGATGGGGATACTCAGTGGAAAACACTGGTAGCTCCTTTCAAGCTGAATTAATAGCTCTTTTTCTTTCGTCCTATTGAATTTCCTGGGGGGAAAATGTCCTCAATTGGGTCTCATTTTAAATTATCTGCAATTGAGGAAGTTAAAGGTGGTGTCACACGGCAAAAATTTTTTCAGTAGATTTTTACAGTTGTGAGTAATTTTATGTTATTTTTTTTTGGTAGAAAACCGACAAATTTCTGCTCTTATCCAGTTTCTTCTGTATTATTGAAGAATCTCTTTAACGTTTTATCTGAAAAAGATCATAGAAATTGCGGAAAATGCCGTTCAGTGGAATCTTGAACTTTTAAGTGTTAACTGAAAAAGCTCCTGATTTGACTGAATAGTAAGTTTTTCCGAAAAATTCTTTCTGGATATTCCTCTGAGATAAACAACGATTGATATTCTGTGATAATTTAAGAGTTTTCACTGGAAAATGTCTAAAAAGAATTTTCTGGGAAAAACTGAAAAGAAGTGAAGAAAATATTGTTCAGTTGAATTATGAGCTTTTAAGTATTGAAGACTGAATGGGATTTTCTGCACTTTTCATTGAGTTTTTCCAGAAATTCTTTCTATAAACTAGACATAGGTGAAAATTTGATGGTTTTCCACTGAGTAATTAAATAACTTTTAACCGTAAGAATCTGTTTACGGAACTATTGCCATGTGTCAGTAGCTTAAGGGAATAAAAATCACTTTTTGGCTAGATGGATTAAACCAAGTTGTCGAGTTGATTGACGAGGGAATATCAGTGAATTGGTGGGAAGTTTTCGCGTCCATTGATGTAAGTTTCCTCAATGAATCTCCCTCTTTTGCTTCTTAATTTACTGTATATACATATATACATATAGCTTCAAATTTATACCTCTTTTCACTCACACCCAAAACACCTCAGCAGGTAAGATGTGAAACACAATTAATACAGCAATTTTGAGCAGAAAATAATTTATCATGTTGAGCGTGTTTCGTGTGATAATTCATGTTGCCTAATTATGTCGTGAATGATGATACTCTTTGGCAACATTGTCAGTTCTGAATGGTCTGTTTCTTTTTCTTAACTATATTATTATATAGTGTAGGTATAATCCTGAAAAAGCTTTGCCAGAGAAAGGGTTACAAACATAGAGACATTCTCATGTTGGATGGCCTCTAAAGGTTGAGAATGTGTTGTAATTAATGCCGACATATTTGTTCTCTTGTCTTGTGCGACTATAGGAGTGCATCATTTAAGGAGGATGACGGAACCTGGAAGGGTAATGATGATGGAAAGGTGGTGAATAACCAACCGCAGAGAGTTATGGATGACCGCAACGGTTTGGGTCCTCAGGCAGGATACATCGGAAGGTCGGTTATAATAATATTTCAACTCTTTTCATCCACACAAAAAAAACACACTTTATATGGATAAAAGTCTCTGTAATCACATGTAAATCGTGCAACATGTTGGGCCATTAAACCGGCCCTCAAACATAATTTGTGTTTAATCCTCTTCACATGCGGCTGAAATACTCCGGTTTCAGTCACAATTCTGAACTTTCACACATGCTTAGGAGCTCTATTAGGGGGTTTTGTTGATAAAACTGGGATGCTTTATTGTAGGATCACAAATGACGCACGCGAGGATGAGATGGAGGATAATATGGGACAAGTTAACACGATGATTGGAAACTTGAGGAACATGGCACTGGATATGGGATCAGAGCTGGAGAATCAGAACAGGCAGGTGGACAGGATCAATCGCAAGGTGAGTTAATTGTTTAGTTTGATTAATTTTTATATTGGTTTGGGGAATGTTTTGGTGAAAACTCGGAGAAATTTGATCAAGAGAGCTTTTTTAAAGGTGTTGACTACGGTAATAGTCATCTTTATTCGCATTTTTGAGTGGAAAGCCATCAATTTTTTATTCATTATCTAGTCTTTTCTGCATTACTGAATAATCTCTAAAAAGATTTTTCCGTAAAAGCTCAGTTTAGATGAATCAGAAGCTTTTTTAGTACTTAAAGCTTCTGAAACGATTGAACTGAATTCTCTGCACTATTTTTGGGGTTTTCCGGAAAATTCTTTTGGGACATTCTTCAGAAATGTAGAATAATTTGATATTTAGTGAAAATTTTATTGTTTTATACTAGAATTTCAATTGTAAGAGAATCTATATTGTAAAACTACTGCCGTGTGACAGCACCATAATGTTGTCTGTTCAAGAATTTAAAAAAAAATAACAAGTGATCTAAATTCTTTTACAAAATTCTAAATGTTGAACATTTATAAGCTAAAAAACCAAGAAAACAAATATTTGTGCTTTCTGAAATTGGTTTTCTTAATTTTTTCAGTTTTAAACTCTTTAGGCCAGTAAAATCTCTAAAAAAAAATTTTCCGAGTTTTTTTTTGATAATCTGGGTTAAAACTATATTAACATTTTGGTGATGGTTTATACTAACAATTATGTCTCTCCCCTTGTCTTTGTCCTTTTTGTGCTGCTTTCATTTTTGGGAAATATTTAACTCGCAATTCAGGGTGAATCTAACGAGACGAGGATAGCCGTTGCAAATCAACGTGCTCATCAGCTACTCAAGTAAAGTGTTTGAAGAAGGGAATGCACCACGTCAATCAGCTCATTTAAAATATATTATCTAAATTTTGTGTTACAGTTAAGGATTCACGTACGAAAAACTCCATTAAATATGGAGACATTGTTTGATGGAGAGCTAATGGATAAGATGGGATTTTATTTATTTCAAAATCTCACACACATACACTACACACGCAAAATCACACTGTGGATAACCCACCCACCCCCTTTTAATTGCGGGCGAGATATGAACGAGATGAGATGAGTGTGATGTGAATGGCAAAGATGTTTCTAATCAACACTTTATTATCACATGAGAAGATTATTATAATAACGAAGAGAAGAAGTAAATGGTTTGCATAAAATGTTCTTAATTAAAGTAGATCTCTTGCCTCTCTTTTTGGTTTTTATCCTTAATCCTTCATTATTTGTTTTTTTATATATATATATATATAAAATATTATTTGTTCTGTCCCGAGATGAAGAAGTAAGTGAAAAAAGTAACTAAAAAAATATATTAATATTTAAAAGAAACAATAAAGCTTTCTGGAGGAATTCAGTGAGAGATTTACTGAATTTCAGTAGAGTGAAAAAAAATGTGTGAACACTTTTGTTGCTTATTGAATTGAGAAAGCGAAAAAAAATAAGAGAAATAATCTTCATTTGAACAGAAAGTGAAAAAAAAAGTTTTTTGGTTTTAGAGAACATTTTTTTCGTGCAATTATAAAATTAAATTTATATCTTGCAAGATATTATAAAGAAAAAGATGAGAAAAAACTGTGCCTTGAGGTTTTCTTTCTCTAAATGAATCTCTTTCTATCTGAAAAAACCTTCTACTTTGAATATTAACTTACAAGTCTTTTTAGAGATCGTCATTTTATTGAGTTTGTCGCATTTTCTCTGTAATTTAATAAACCTTCTCAAAAAGGAAGTGAAGATAAAAAACCCACTTTTTCTGTCCAAATGTCGATAGGTAAAATAAAAAGTAGGATGATGAGTAAAAGTATTTGATTCGCGATGTACAGTAGGACAAACAATGATAAAAAGTTCACACTGTTGTATCATAAAAGTAAAAGAAGAAAAAAAAACAAGTCAGGAAGAGATTAGAGAGCTTCCAGCTGGTAGACATTTTTTAGATCTGCTCAGTAGATAAAAGAAAAATTCTAGATTAACGAGATTGTTTCAACAAAAAAAAACAATGGCGAATTGGAAACTTGCGAATGAATATTTTGACTTTTCTTTGACAAAGTTGAGAAAAATTGGAGAAAATATTTCTTAGTGTGTAGAGAAAAGTGTAAATAATTGATGAGAACCATTCAATCAGTCCATTTAACGTATTTAGTTTCTTTTTTGAGAAGACAAAAAAATATGATTCATTTATTAAATTATTATTTATTTACATTTTTTTGATTTCTCTTGAGCCAATTGTGAAATAAATAGCTGACAGTTTTCATAATATTTTCTTATCGAGAAGGTGCTAAAATGATTTTTTTTTCAATCTATTGGCTTCAAATTTTCTCCCACTTTGTGGAAGCAATATATAAGTGAGTAAAAAGAGAGAGACTTGCGAGATGAATTCCTTTCATTGTTGCTATTTTGGGCAAAATGTGTGTAGTCAGCAATTTATTTTACGAATATGATGTGATAAATTGTTCATGATTCATTGATTTATTTCCACCTCTTTTGTCACGAAGTCGCCAAAAGTATATAAAAAGTTGCAAAGGCTTTTGCTGGAGAGATTAGAAAAGGTGATGGTTTTGCAATTTGACGCAAATTTGAGCAGTAATTCGTCAAATTTAATCGACAGAAAATTAAAAAAAGGAGGTTTTCTTTTGAAATTAGACAAATTACTTGCCCAAAAAAGTCATTTGCATTATTATGGCTAATAATTTTAGTTTTATTTCACGCTTTGTTTTCTTCTCTGCGAATTTCTTGTTTTATTCTATTTTTATGTTTCTTTTTTTCTTTTCTTTCTCTCAAACAGGGTGAAGCGAACACTGTAAGATTAGATGAAGCTAGCAAGAGGGCTGGACAACTCTTGAGAAATTAATTTTTAATGACATTTTCATGGGGTGAGCCTCAGTTCTTTCGTTACTCCATTTTAATATCCAAACACGAAACATTTTTTCTCCATAAGTTTTCCTTTTTGTTGGTCGCGCTCCAGATTGTGGAGAGCTGATGATGTGAAGAAGAAGAAGAAGAAAAATACTCTGTCATAAAGTCTCCTTTTATTTTGAAGTGGAAAAAAGAAGTATTTAGAGGGATTTTCATCATTTAAAACAGCATAGTTGTTGAAGGGTAGATTGAGGGATTAAATTCCATTCCGATGACTTTATATTTGATTAAATTTTCATGCTGAGATTTGCGTGTAACCGCGTTATCACACGTGCGTAGCTAGCACGTTAATTTATAAGCCAACAAATTTAATTAGTCTCCGATCTAACCCTTCAATGCTTCTTGAGGCGTTAGAAGAGAGCAATTTGTCTTTATTTTTGATAAGTTAGGGAAATTTTTCATTGTTAATGTTGGAATTTTGTAGCCCGAAAACTTTTCGTGCTATTCTTGCAGTTGTCATAACCTCACTTTTCCTCGTAGATGCAAAGGACGCGAATCAAGATAAGTATAATAAATCGGGATTACCACCTATAAATACTCAAAGACTTATATTCTTAGACTACTTGATAAACATTATAGTCATCTCTTTTATTCTCTTATCCCAAATTCTAGCAGTAATTAACACATTAAGTGCTAGAATTTGTAAGAGGAGAGCAAAAGAGATGACTGTCTGTTCTTTGAATAGTCTATGAGGTCTCTGAGTAATTCTTGGTAATTCTTAAAAGTTTTATCAAGATTACATCCTTTTTCACATCCTTTGCTTCTATAATGAAAAATGAGGTTATAACACCTGCGAGAACTGCAGAAATATCTACAGAAACAACCAATCAGAGATTTCCTTAATCTCTTAAAGATGAAAGTTATCTGCTCTCTTCTATCGGATACAAAAACATTTTAGAGTGAAATGGGAGATTTCCTTAATTTCTTGGCACATTAATTAATACGCTAGTGATTTGCGTGTGATAACACCGTAAAGTTTATGAGATAATCTAGAGGTTTTTATTGACAAGTCAGGGAGTTTTTTTTTAAGTTAATCCCTAAATCTCCTCAAAGCGCTATGAATCCATCCAATATTCAACTGATGAGATAATTCTTTTTGGAGAAGGTGGAAAGAGACCAGTCAATAAAATTGAATGCACAAGTTGATTAATTAAACAAAAAAAAACATAGAATGAAATTAATTACAGCAATTTGAGAGAGAAAAATTAATAAAAGTAACATTTATCAATGATCGGTGATGCGATTGATACAGCAACTAAAATATACATATATATATTTCTATAATCGGTAGATGGAGAAAGACAAAATAAATTGAGAATTATAAAATATCCAATCCATAGTGAATAATATCAAAAACACCCTATAATCTTTGATAAATTACAACAAGAAATTACTTTAACGTATCTTTTCGTATTAATAAAGAGAAAAACAAACTCCAGTTCTTGGTGCAGAAGACACGCAACAAATTCGACCTATATTATATTTAAAAAGAAAGAAAAATCTTCATTGATTGCAAAGAAAAAAAATGTAACATCAAAATAATACTTACTTTTTTGTCGACATATAATAATGTAGTGTTGTTATTCGAGATTATTAACAATTATTAAACACAAAAAAATTAAAATGATTAAATCATTAAAAAAAAATCTCAAAAAAAGTGTTAATAATACTTACATTTTTAGATTGTTTATAAACATTTTGAAAAAGTGAGAGAAGTAAAAAAAAGTGAGAAACTTACATAAATTATTATATATAGCTAAACAAGATGAATAAAACGTTAAATTTGCTAATTGTTAGAATTATTACATTGAATAATAATAATGCAATATGAATGAACATACCTTAAAAAAAATGAATGAATATTCTAAGAAATTTAAAACGACGGAGAATGGCTTAATATTGAGATTAAAAGAAGAAAACACCAACATGAATAAATTGCTTTGTAAATTGGAAAAGAAAAACTCCAAAAATCAACATATTATTCAAAAAAAGGTGATTTGAAGATTTTAAATACTTATTAAGAGAGATAAATGAAGAGATAATAACAATTTAAATGTGAAATCCATATCACAAGAGGACAACTTTTAATCAATCCGAAATGAGAATTTATCTTAATTTTAAATTTCCGTAAAATTCAGAAAAAAAGGAACAAGAAAATAGAGTTTTTCCTATTAATAAAAAAAAGAAGAAGAATTCTTAGACTTAACAATGAATATTAATAGAGGTTTACAAGTGAGTACGGATGAAGATGGAAGAAAGATGATAATTTTTGATGAAAAAAAAATGTGAAATTTTTGATAAACCCACAGAGACACGCCTTAAGTGACAACATTAGAAGTGATTATATCACTGAAAAAAAAATACTTATTATTTCCCATTTAATTTTTTTGCCCTCTTCACCTTTCATAAAACTTTGTCTTAATCTCTATTAATGAGAAGTAAAAAATCATTTTCTTGGTGTTTCGTTTGAACTTTTGCCGAAAAACCAAAAGAAAAAAAAACGTTGAGACACAAATTACACAATTTCTCTATACATGAATGCAATAATATTTACAATAATGATAAACGAAAAAAAAAATTGGAAAAACAATTTTTTATTTTATTTTCACGCCAAAACGACACGATAAACATTAAAAATAATAATTTTTTTCTGAAAACTAACCACCTAAGGATAAAATTGCTAAGTGGATGAGCAAACCTTATCAAAGGGAAATGAAAAAAAAACTATTTTATCTTAAAAAGAAAAAAAAAATTCTTACAGTATATAAATTGAAAAAAATACAGAAAATTCATTATAAATAAAATAGCGAAGTAAAAACACCTCATAAAGGCATTGCAGAAAAATCCATATACCAGAGATTTTAAAAGTAATAAAAAAAGGAAAATGGAATAAAAGTAGATGATATTTTTGATTGATAATAAAAAAAGATAAACATGTACAAAAGAATATCGAAATTTTTTCGCTAAAATTACTTAAAAAGATGATGAAAAAAAAACATGAAAAAATCTATGTCTCTTAAAAAATCTCTAAATGTGCGTAATTTTTGAGAAAGATGATTGAAAAATAAGTAAGCTGATATTTATTTTTTCTATCAAGAAAACAAGTTTTTCAAAACTTTTCACGACACTTCTTTGTGCCCTGTTCTCCTTTCTTTTCGTGAGTGAAATCTCTTTCACGCCTCCAAGAAGATCTTTAATGAAAATTTTTTGGTTGTATTTTAACCTCTTGTGACCTTCCTTTTCCCCTTTATTTGTTTTTTTTTTATATTTTTTCCATAGATTTACCAAATAAGAAATCTAGACTTGTGTTAAAATTCCCTGAAGAAGTAAAAAAAAGAAAGAGTAATATTTTGAATTGTTTTTTTCTTAAACGAATTAAGTAAGTAATGATTAAAATATTTTTTAAAAATACATTGTAATTTATTATAAAGAATGATAAAAATTATAAAGAAGTGATAAATACAAGAGAATCACATCTTTTATTGCATTTCCTGCGTCTGAATGTCTTTCGCAGTGGCCGAGGAGGAGAAAATCAATGACGCTTCGAGCGTAAGTTCAGTGGATGAAGATGGAGTAACGCCGTCTGAGAGGGAATATTTATCATCGGACTGGGAGGAAGAGCTCACCAGTGATGATTTGTACTGGGCGAAGCCACGAGGAAAGTCTCAAGAGGAACTGAATGCAAAATTGGCAAGATTTATTTCTCGCTCGAATGACTCGAAAATTACGGTAGGAAAACTCATGCTTTTCTCCAGCATCTTTGCTGTTTTCGTAGTCAATTTGAAGGAGAGGATAGGAAGGCTGACAGAAGTTGTTTAAGTAGGAAATTTTTCTCAACAGGGAAAAAGAGTTTTTTGCGCTGATGAATATTTTATGTTGTGAAAATATTATGATGGCTGTTTTTTCGTCCAGAAAGTTTAACCTTCCAAATGAAATCCATATTGTGCTAAAAATTATATTTTTTCCATGAAATTTCAACAATTTTTTTAAAGAATTAATTCAAAAATAATCTTCAATTAACTGGTATTTCACCTTCAATCTTCTTTTGTTCTTTAAAGTTGGAATTAAAGAAAGTGGAGAGACGCAAAATTATGGATGAACATCAGAGGAAATTGAGGGAGAAAAGAGCCAGACAGGAAGTGGATAGACTTAGGAAAATGATGAGAGGAAATTTCCCGGATGCGAAAAGCAAAGTGGATTTTTTGATAGAGCAAGAATTTAAGGACAAAAAACTCCACCGGGGCTTCTATTATGCTCAAGATGAACCTGAAACTTACGTAAATCGCATTAATTTTAGAAACGATTTCCAAAGGTATAAAAATTATCGCATTTTACAGAAAGAACTCTTGGGAAAGAGACGAAAAGCGATTTATCGGAAGTATGAGAATTTTCTGGAGAGTCCTAAACAGATGACTAAGAAGTTGCTAGAGAAGTCTGGAAAAATTATCAAAGGGGAAGATTTAGGAGCTTCTGAAGGCAGAAGTACTTCCTTAAGAAGTCGCTCGAGCACTCCCAAGGGAAAGGGATCAGTTGCTCACCAGATGAATGATTTTAAAGGAGCACAAGAAATGAAGGAAAATCCTATATTATCAGGGAAATTTGAAGGCATTTCTCCCCTTCAGCTCTTCAATAGAAAACTCATTCGAGAGGGAGATCTTCTGAGGAAGAAATTGCCAGAAATCTCACAGAAACTCCCTGAAGATCTTGAAAAAGCAAATTATCTTCTCCGAATTATTGAGATCAATGGAAATTCCAGGACTTCCAGTTCTCCCCAAGATTTTAAGTACTTCATGGCATTTGATTGTCTCAAGAGGGCAGAAATTCATAGTGGAATTGACATTTTATCATCCAATACTCAAGGGAATCTGGGAAATCCTCAAAAACTCCAGATACTCTCATGTCTTGGGAAGACCTTTTCCAGGCAGTAGTCGTTTTTTGGCGCCAAGAAACACTGGAAGGGTGGAAAGTAGAGCCTTCCAGGTGTTTCCATGCTTCCAGGTAAATGTCAGTGGCTACACTGTTAGAAATCGTGTGTATATTGTGTTTATGAGTGCAAAATGCTGTAGGTCTGAAGAAAATCCCCGAGAAAAGCCATGGATTTGCTGTATTACCTGGAATTGTGTGCAAATCCCATCCGTTTTGATCCCGTGAGTCATCTCACGAATGTCTTCTTCGATGATTCCAACAAGCAGGTGAGAAAAAAACAAATATTTTGATCATCTGAGAACCTGGAAAATAACCTCACTGTGACTCATCCTGTGTTGGGGATTTCTTGTAGGTCTTCGCCGTGAGATCTGGCGGAGCAACGGGGATTGTGGTGAAGGGCCCCAAAGACAGCGTCAACACTTTCTGCATGGACGATCGGGGACCCATTCGGTCGATAAAGTTCTCCCCGGACATGAAGATTCTCGCCATCCAGAGGACGGATTTGTGCGTTGAGTTTGTCAATTTCGGGAATGGACAGCCCATCGCCAATGAGATGCTTCAGTTCCGGGGTAAGAATGCCCAGATCTTTGGGTTTGTCTGGATCGCCACGAAGGAGGTGGCTATGATCTCGAATGGAGGGATCGAGCTCTGCCAGATTCACTTCGATCGACGCCAAATCAAGTCCGTGAAGTCCATGAACACCACAGTGAACTGGTTTGCGTGGTGTCCTCATGGGAATTTCGCTCTGCTGGCATCCAGTAGTGGCAGCATCCTGATGCCGGTGCTGGTGAAGCAGGGAACCATCACAAAACTGCCTAGACTGGAGATGAGCAGTGATAGGAGTGTTCCTGAGCGGGATTGCACGCTGGCGGTGATTTACGGGACTCCTGCGATCCTCATTCTACAGCCCACGAGTAGTCGCCTGGTTGAGGTGGTGATCTACATGCTGAATGGTCCAGGATTGTCGCCCAGGAAGTGTCATGTGCTGAGATTAGGGCATTCAGGACGCTTCGCCATCAATATTATTGATGATCTGGTGATTGTTCATCATCAGGCGACAGCCACTTCCCTGATGTTTGACGTGGCGCAGCCAGGAGAAGTGGATCCTATCAGCAAAGTCATTTACCATCACTCCATCATTCCCGGAAAACCACTGAGGCCTTTCTCACTGAAACTGCCCAGCATTTCCCTGGACGCCCAGACCGTCGATTGCACTCTCTATTCACCGGATTGGGTGCTCTTCCAGCCAAACATAGTGATTGACGCCAAACTGGGATGTTTCTGGTATGTTGAGTTGAAAGTGAAGCCTCTCTGCTCCCTCATAACGGATCGAGTGGCTCTGGTGGAGTTTCTGCTGCAGAGAACTGATGGGAAAACCCATCTGTTGGCGGTTCTGCGAGAGCTTCTGGGTGAGAACTATCGAGGAACTCTGCTGCCCATCATTGCCAATGTCTTCGATAAGATCAACAGTGTCTACAAGACCTGGATCACGGCTGAGCTGCAGAATCAGACAGCCATGCCCTCCACAGCGAAGCTTGTGCCTAAATCCACTGTCGCTCCGCGAGTCTTAGTCGATCAGGCGGATATGCACTCCCTGGTCTTTCCCGCGATCGCAGACACTGAGCAGATCGGCAAAGTGTTGATGCTCTACCTCCAATCCCTGACAGTCCATGGCATTGCGGCTCAGCATGATCTCAGCAAGATGATCGTCTGTGAGCTGATCAATGGACGCCTCGTGGCGGATCTGCAGCACGTAGTGACTCAGTCGTTGATCAGTGAATCGAAGCCGTTGGCGTGCTTTCTGCTCTCCCTCTCGAAGATCCATCCGACAATTGGTCAGATCGCCCTAGACATGTTGGCGAAGTTGAACGCCAATGAGATCATCATTGAAGTGCTGCTGGGACAAGGGAAGGTGATTGACGCGCTACGATTGGCCAAAACTCTCCCGGATGCTGATCACCTGCCGGCCAGGAAGTTCCTGGAGGCATCAATGAAGGCAGATCCGGTGATCTTCCACTCTGTCTATATGCACTTTGTCCAAAGAAATATCCGGATGAGGGGATCGCCGGATTTCACGAGAGGTGAGATGGTTTTGTTTTTAAGGGTTTGGTGGGAATTGGTTTATTTTATTGGAATTTTATCATTGCAGGGGAACTCTGTGGAGAATACGTTCAGCATTACTTGAAGCTGTTTGCCAAATCGTCGAATTAGGGGACGATTGA
>CAKKOB020000756.1:24201-36632 GCA_918844115.2 Phlebotomus perniciosus | reverse complement strand
TTTCCCAATTCTAATTCCTTCTTCGAATCATGAGGCACACCTCGAAGGCGTTTTGGGATGTACCAGAAAGACACATTGACACATTCTGGCTCCATGATGAGATAGAATTTATCAGGATTCTGTTTGATCTTTCGCACCTGATACTGTGCCAAGTCCATCAATGTGTCCATGTGATCGGCGAACCCTTCGGTTCCCTGTGATTAAAGCAATTTTTTTACAATCTCTCTCCGCAAAGCGCTTATAAAACCTGATATAAGACTCACTTTGGCTCTCCACTGTAACCAGAGCTTGAAGATATCATTGTGACGTCCACATTGGATCACCTTATCACCTGTATCATAGCTCAAATCATAGAGTTTATCAGTCATAAAGAGATACTCAGCTGACATCTGATTGCAACTCATGAGGAGACCCTGAAAATTAAAAGAGGGCGTTAGGAAGTCAAACAATTCTTGTCGACAAGCATCAGCTTCTCATCAATTTCTCTTCTGTATCTACATAATAGGAAATGAAAAAGGGTGCAAGTGTGTCGGGAAAAATGTTCGGTATACAAGATATTTTTAAAGGGGGCGATTGTGCGGCAGCTTGAGGAAAAAATATATTCACAATATGTTGCCACCCAGGAAGATTTGTCACAGTTGCTCCTGGAATTTAATTAAAAGTCCACCCAATGGTCTCTGAAGGGGGCTTCAACCAAGAAAGTGCTTGGGTTTGACTTCCTACGGGAAAGGTTTTTCCGCACGATCTATGAAGGTTGATTTATCTTATTTGTGACAAATTGCATATGGCTTATCATTATCTCCTTAACAGTCGTGTACAAAGTGCAATCATGTGTAATTGTGATTATATAAAGTTATCAAAACCAGCTATAATTATCAGTTGAGAGCAGAGAAAGAGTTATCAGCACGCAAGTCTACTTTCGGCTCAGCTTCTGTGTCAGTTTCAAAGAGTTATAGAAGGAAAATGTTGTTCTTTCTGGCATTAGTGGGAGTTTTGTCAATTTTCTTGGTGATTTGGAGATGGAATTTCACTTTTTGGAAGCGCAAGGGAATCGAAGGACCAAATCCATCCCTTATTTTTGGGAATTTCCCAAATTTTCTACAACGTAATTTCATTTATGATTTGGATGAAATCTACAAGTGAGTGTTTTTCCCCTTGATTATAATTCTTTTCTAACTTTCATAATATTTACCAGAAAATACCGAGGATGCCCTTTTGTGGGAATTTATGCTCTGAGGAAACCCCATCTTTTTATAACTGATCCTGAGTTTTCCAAGAAAATTCTTACCACAAATTTTCGTCAGTTTCACAATAACGAAGCATCAGAGATGGCAGATTTGAAATCAGACCCAATTGTTGGGCTCAATCCCTTTATGAATCGAGATGAGTTGTGGAAGAAAACCAGACAGGAGCTTACACCAGCTTTCAGTAATAATCGTGTGAAAGCACAATTCCCCATCATGGAATCCTCTTGTCACAAGATGATAAATTACCTGAGATGTCGCGTGGAGACTCAGGGATCCACTGTAAGAGTGGGTGAGGTGAGAAGTCACTAAATCATTCGCCATCGGGCAAAAGTCCCTCTCTAAATCTCTTTCTACAGATTTGCCGTCGATACACCTGTGAAAATCTTATGAATTGCACTTTTGGCCTAGAATCCCACGCTTTTGACGAGGAAAGAGGAAGCTCTCTGCAAATGTTCAAGGACTATCTTAGTGAGTTCTTTAGAATTGACTACTACTTTGTAATGAACTTCTTTTGGCCTTTCTTCAAGCGTGTCTACAAATACAATTTGATAAAGCCGCGGATTCAGAGATTTTTTGTGGACATGATAAAACACGGAATTGCATTTAGGAGTGAAAATCCGGGTAATCGAGAGGATTTTCTCTCATACCTTATGCAAATGAGAGACAAGAAAGGTTCCTCCATGGATGAAATGCTCGCTCATTCGTTAACATTCATTTTGGATGGATTTGAAACTTCGGCCATGGTGATGCAATCGATACTGTACGAAGTGGCGAGAAATTCTCGAGTTCAGGAGAAATTAAGGAGAGCCATTGAGGATGTGAAGAGTTCAGAAGGACTCTCATACGACACTATCAGTGATCTGCCGTACTTGGACCAAGTGTTTAACGGTCAGTTGATTAATTATCCCTTGAAATATTGTCTTAAAATCTTCTTTCTGCCATCAGAAAGCCTTCGAGTCCATCCTGCACTCCTTTTCTTCCTGAAGCAGTGCAATGAATCCGTTGAGGTGCCTTTTGGGGATGGAGAGACGAAAGTCTTCCCCAAAGGAATCACAGCCATGATATCCATTTACTCTCTCGCACGTGACCCAATTCTCTATGAAAATCCTGAAGAATTTAACCCAGAGAGATTTGACGGTGGAGCTGTTAAGGATTACAAGGATAAGGGTGTTTTTCTTCCCTTTGGAGATGGTCCTCGGATTTGTATAGGTCAGATTGGCTTTCCTTCAATATTTAGTTTAACAAAAATCATCGGGATAATCTTTTTTAGGAATGAGATTCGCTGTGGCACAAATAAAGACAGCTATTGTGGCGATTTTGAGGAATTTCAAACTCACAGTCGGAGCGGAAATGAAGGAGCCTCTAACACTTCAGAAGGGCTTCTTTGGCGTCCCTGAACAGGAAGTAAACTTGAATTTTGATCCTCTTCCGGAGGAATAGGGTTGAAGGTATTTTTATGGTATTCGATTAATGTTGGAAGTAAAGGTGAAATAAGAAATAAATGGAGCTTTCTTTAACTTGTATTTTATTTAGGACATTCAAGTCCAATTTCATAAGTCTTTTTAGTCAGAAAAATATTCACTATGCAATGGAAAGGATTATAAAATTTGATAGAGTACCTAATCAAATTCGGCCGCAATTGAAAATTTTTGCTGCCAGGAAACTTAAAAGTATTTTCCTCTACATGATTAGAAGTTTTCCAGGGTAATTTCTATCTGGAATTCTATCATATTTATACTGTCTTATGCTTCTGTCACACGGCAATAATTTTGTTAACAAATACTTACAGTTGAAAGCTGTTTTCATCACATTTTCCTATGGAAAAGCCTTCAAATTATGACAAAAGTTAGTCTCTTCTGTATTTCTGAGCAATTTTCAAAAGAATTTTTCCAAAATAACCCAGTAGAAGAGCTGAAAATACCGTTCAGTTGAATCTTGTGCTTTTAAGTACTGAAAAAGCACATGATTCAATTGAACAGCATATTCCGCACTTCTATTGGGATTTTCTGGAAAATTCTTTTTGGAAATTTCTCTTAAATGCTGAAGAGACTGATATTTAGTGAAAATTTGATGGTTTTCCAACGTAAAATATGATTAAATAGCTTTCAATCGTAAGAAACTGTTGATAGAACTATTGCCGTGTGACAACACCATTACAATGTTGATCTAAAATTATTTCTTGTTGAATGAAGTTGAGATGAAACCAAAAGTTTAAAATTTCAAGGGTTGAACTCGTTGAACTGTAACTTACTGGGAACTTACTGACCATTTGCTTTTGAACCCTAATTATTCTATTTGTTTTTACTCAAAATTTTTCAAATTTCTTTAAATAAAATACATTGCAATTTAAACATTAAAAGTTTCTCTAAAAAGTCACACTTACATCTTCTTTGAAGTGGATTGTTGAGCACTGAAGAAGAGCTCCCATAAGCTTGTGTGGGTTCCATGTGACGGAGAGAGATCTGAAAATCATAAAATCAAACAATTTAACTGATAAATATCGCGATTTTAAAACACTCGAGTACGCCAAATCTCTCCTAATTAATCCCATATTATTCGTTTATGTTGAGGGCTGAAAAAGAGATGATAGAAAAGTGTGTCTCTTCAACCCTTATCGTGTTTGCTCAGCAGCAACTGAATGGCTTTAAATATTGGGTGTTTGCACACATAAAAGACTCTCAAGGGATATTCATCAAGGCAGATTCTTCCCTTCGCCCTTCACTGGATATACATACATATAACAGCAAAGCATATAAAATGAAATATTTCTCATGATGGAATGTGTGTCTGCAAATAATTTATGATTTATGTCACATGCAGAGAAATTTCCAACTGGAAGTGCACTCAAATGCCATAGAGAACTGTCTCAGCTGCAAATGGGATTAGGGATTCCATCTCCTGGTGTAATGCAAAGTGGCATGAATGGAGTTGCAAGTGCAATTAATCAGTTCACTAAAGTGCCCGCGAGGATTTCCCATCGAAAATACGCTCAAGGGAGAGTTTCTGCCTCATTTTCACATGCGAGGGAGAGAAAATTTGGGAACAGGTGCTATATGCCTGGAAGAGGATTACAAAGTCAATCCTGGCACATGCTTGGCAGTAAATATTGCCGGAGGGAGAAGCGTCAGTCCTTCTGACATGTTTTAATACAACGTGCAGGAGAAAAGGTGTTTCCAAGAGTGATTTTTAATAGGAGTTATTTGGAGAATTTTATCACGTAACTTCTTGAAATTATTCTTCTTTTATTGGAACAAGTCGTGCTGAATTTTCAGTTGAAATTTCAGCGAATTTCTGGTAAACTCGAAACGTGCTTTAAATTGAATATTTTCCCTCATTCCATCAACTATTAATTAATCCCTCAAGTGTGAGTTGAGTGATTTTCAAACATCAACTTGCTCTTTCCCGCAAAGCCACAATTAATTTTTTCCTCTTAATCCTCGTGATTAATTGAGATCCAGTGTTAAAACTTCTTTTTCAAATTCAATCAACTGAGAGCGGCGTTGATTAATGATTATCAATTAAAGTGAAATTCATGTATGACTTTAATTATACATTCCGCAGTGGAATCCTTCTTAATGGCCCACCCACCACACACTTCTCAGTCTTCGCAGTCCTCAGTTGATATGCAAATTTGACCAAATTCACCAAAACTATCTGCGGGATCTTCTGCACTCAGTGAAATGAGAAAATTGACTGAGGAAGCACCTCCCGACCAAGAGGAAATCTTCCATCTGGTTTTGATGTAGCGCATTCACTAATCTTCCTCGTTTAGTGCATTCACTGATTTTTAGGCGGATTTGCCGAGCACTCCAGAGGGGCGATGGTAAAAATGAGGGGATAAAAGTTGTGGCGAGAAAATCCGTTGATGGAATCAAATGACTAGAAGGGGGAAAGAAGTGAGCCTTCCTGCTTCGGTGAACATTAAAATACAATTTGTTGCAGATGCGAAGGGTTCTTTTGGAAAAATCCTAAAGTTTGTTATTGTAGAGGAATTTGGCAAAGTTTATGGGTTATTGGGAATTTTTTGCCATTAGCCAGGAATATGGGATGAAATATGCTGATCATTGCGATAATGAGAGGCTTTATTAGCATATGCTACTCACCTCTCAATGCCAGAGAGACGGGGATGCCGATACTTCCGCGAAAGGAGTAGTCCACCTCCCCAAGCGGCCTAAAAAGGATAAAAGAGGAATATTTCTAAAGTTCTAAAGATCAGTCATTAATTTTCAATGAAAGAATTTTATGAATAGGACGAATTTTTGTAGATGAATGAAATGAAAGAAAAATGAAATATAAGAAACAGCAACGTTCAGACTGTATAACTTTTATAACAATAGGGGAAAGTGGGGCGTAGGACAAACTAGGTATAATAAAACGTATCATCTGGAAAAATCATGGCTTTTCCAGGCATAAGTCATACAATTTTTAAGCATCCAAGATCAGAGAGCTTTGGGAAGTTTTCAGAACTTCAGCATTTTCTCTAAACCAATTTTAGGAGCTTTGGAATTTTTTCTAGCAGCTTTTGGGTCAGTTTAAAACCTTTTGCAATAAATTTAGAGCTTTTTGAAATGATTCAAGAATTTTAAATATTCCGTGTCGTTTTGAAAATTAGCTCAATACAATTTTCAAAGCTCTAAGATTTTTTTTAATTATTTAATTTATTTTAAAAAGCTAAAAATTTTGGTGAAAGCTTTTGACATTATTTCATTTATGGAAATTCGGTAAAATTCACAATTTTCAGAAAACTTTCGAAATTTTTGAAGCTTTTAAATGGTTCCTGAACTATTAGAATGCCTGCTATTCAATTAGGATTCTTCAAAAATCACAAAAATACGCCTTTATAATCTGATTTTTCAACAAGATTACTAAATAGAAGCTCTTTCATCTTTGATATGCGTATTTTATATTAGAGCTATTAGAGAGATATGGCGAAAGCGAGAAAATGCATTTTCCATTATCTCTGCAATTTTCCACAAAAGCACAAAGTGATAGTGAAAAGCACTTACATCAACGTGAAGCCAAAGATTGTACTTGTCGCAGATGTCGGCGATGTCGTTGAGGGGATCAAAAGCACCGAGCACGGTGGTGCCGGCGGTGGCGGAGACGAAGAAGGGAATCTGCCCTTTAGCCTTTCGCTCCAGCACCATCCGCTCCAGCTCCGTGGTGATCATGCGACCGTGCTCATCGGAAGGCACCATGACGCAGTTGTCCGTGCCCAGGCCGCACACGGCGGCGCAGCTCTTCACGGAGTAGTGAGACTGGTCGGACGTGAACATGACCAGGTCACCGGGCAGGGCACGGCTCCCGTGCTCTTTGTAGCCGGGGAACATCTTGTGGCGTGCCGCCAGAAAGGCGTACAGATTAGAGATGGAGCCACCGGGTGCTAGGATGGAGTCACCACCATCCCAGCCGATGATCTCGCGCATCTTCGTCAGCACCACATTCTCCATCAGGATGAACACCGGTGCGATCTCGTAAGTGAACATATTGGTGTTGGCGGTGGCTGTGAGCCACTCACCGGCCATGGAGATGATATCGAGGCCACATGAGAGTTGGTTGAAGAAATGTGGATGACCTGGGAGAGTTGATTCAAATTCAAATCACTGTTCCTTGCTCCGAGATATCCTCGCAATCACCATTAATAATCATGTTAATGCCACAAAAATGCCAAGAGAATGATAACTTCATTCTCTTGGCCGGAGAGTCTTCTGTTTTTCGTGCATCAAATGTCCCGGAATAATCCTTAAGAGATTTACTAATAGAATACAGACACAGATGGAACACTTTGGGAATGAGGGCGGGAGTGCAAAGTGCGGGAGAAGATTAAAACACCCTCAAATGTGGCAGACAAATAAGAGACAATTAAAATCGATAGCAAGAGGGGGCGCATTAGGGAAGACATGTGAAGCAATTTCACCTCAATCAAGGATCACCCAGCGGATCTCAATGATCCCACTTTGATGGGAATCCACTGTAGCGTGAGTAAATGCCCTTATGTTGCACACATTGCTCGCTTGTACGGGGACGAGACTCAGTCTGAGGGATGGGATCAGAGTTGATGGAGGAAGTGAGGAGGATTTTTAGATAGAAACCTTCAAAATTTTATCAAGGTTCTTTGGTTTTTAAAGTTAAGTTAAGAAAAAATCAGAAAAGATGGTAAAAGAATAATATCATGTTTCACGAATAAGAATGTAGGAAATTTATAGTATTTCTGAGGTAATTTTTACGTCATCTCGACGAAAGTATGGACTCTAAGTAAAATTTACTTGAAACGCTTGAATCTAAACGTTACCAACGTCTGTAATACATCTGGGTTACCTCAAATCTACGTCATGGTTTTTATCACGTCAATTTTTTGTTTTAAGGTTAGAATTTCAACGAATTTTAATCCCGATTTTTAAGAAATGCGTTAATAATATTTGCTTATTTTCGAAGAGTTCACAAAATGACTATATTCCCTTTCATTTCCTTAAAATAAATATTCAAATCTGTGAAGCGAGTACATATGTGTAAAATTTCCTTTCGAATTTCGTAAATTTGATGTGTTGATTGTTACTTAGCGCCATGTTGAATTCAAAATGGCGGAGTTAAGTTTAAGACAAATATTAACGTAAAAGTTACGTGAATGATACTTACTACAATTGAAAGTAAACTTTAAATCCAACATTAAATAAGATAGCCTTGTGTTTCTTGGGATATACCTATTAGAATTTTTTAGACTAGCTTTTTCATCCCTTATCTAATGACTCTTCAACTCTACTCCCTTATTCGCCAACATTTTTGCCATCTCCTGCAACCGTCGCAGACGAATGATTCAGTGGAATTCCGTCGCTTTTCTTCCCCATTCATGACGCGTTTTTTCTGGCTGAAAAATATTTTCATCTTGCAACTTTCAATTTCTCAAACAATCCCTCTTCGACGTGAATTTTCATTCTAGCGAGGGAGGCTCGCATTGTCGAGCATTGGCAAGAGGTCAAAAGAATGCACGAAGGGCTATAATCAAAATCCGTTGTTATTTTCTGACTCGATGCACTAATCTCTGGCATTGAGGGAGTTGTGGAGGTGCAGGGGTGAAAGTGTTAGACACCACCATTTCCCGTCCATTGAGCCGAAAAACAGACGTATATCCGGATGAAGAGACTAAGGGTGGGAGGGAGGCCTTCAAAAGGATGATTCCTTGAGATCGAATCAATCTCGTCTTGGCCGGAAGTTATTTCCCAGGGAATTTGTGTGGCATAAATTCAATTTATGGATAGCTTTATGGTCTCTCTTGGACGTTATTCGCGAGGATTTAAATTCAACTGAGGCTGTTGGTAATTCAATAATCCTGGGGGAGTGAGTGGGTGATTGTTTATCGACGCGTGCCATTTTTCGCCCTTTTGATTGCGTCGGTGGAGAATTATGAAACCACACAAAAGGCACTTGATTATCATCCATCACATGAGATTGGCAAGCCTCTGGTCCCCAGCGAGAAAGGAATCAATCCGTGGTGTTGTGCAAACACACTGCAAATGTGACTGAAGTTTTCAATATAAAGCACCCTCGCCCAGAAACGCGCGCTATCTCTGAGCGCCCTTTTATGCGACAAAATCTGATTTTTATAGCCTCTCTCGAGGGGATGAAACGTATGTTTGTGCCACCCCCCTTCCCTCACCCGAAGCACCCAGAAAGTGCGTGTGTTTTTCTGACACTGCCTGGGAACCCCTCGACGGGATGGAATAAATTCCGAGGGGTTGTTATTGCACAAATTGAATGAATAGCCCTCAAATGGGCGATGCTCGTCTGGGGTGAGTGAACAAATAATTAAATTCCTTCTCATCACATTCATAAATTCTCTCCTGATTTTTCCACAATTAATTAAATATCATTCCGTCCAATTGTCGCTATTTATAGAAATCGCCATGAGAAGGAAGCGTTTATATATATAGCTGTTTTTTTTAATTTGAATTTCTAATTTGAAATATCTGTTTTTTAGTATAAATTTTGTTTTAATGATCCCAGTTTAATTGCTTTCCAAGTCATTTTGTTGGAATTCTACTCGGAAATTACAGGTCCATGGCTATTCTGGTAAACCTCCAGATGATTTATTCAGACATTAAGCCATGCATTTCTCTTTAATTTCCCTCTTAATCCCCATCTAAAGAGAGAAAATTGCATTTCAACTCACCAGTCTTCACCTGGTACTTGAGTGTTGTGGCACAATCGGCGAGCAATTGCTGCAGGGAGACGGGATTTTCGGGAATCTCCAGCTGAAGGAGTTTCTTCATATCCTCAGGATGATGAAATTCCAGCACCTTCTCGCTGCGATCATTTGTCGCACGGATAAAGTCGAGGAGGATATCGATGACTTTGAGGAGGAACTCCTTCGTCTCCGGCACTGCCATCACTTGGTGAGGCAGGAGATCTGCAATGAGCCACAAATATTCAATTTAACCCGCCTAAGCCCTCCTTCATAAATCATCACTAAACAAATATCTATACACCCACATTCCGACGCTCGCAGTTCATTTTTTTATCACTCTGTCTCTCGAGGAAGGGAAACCCGTCCCCTTGTCTATATAGGTTTCCCTTAGAATTGGGCAGAAATAGCATCTAAATCCCAAACTCTACATCATCCTTAATCCTCGAATAGATGGGAAATTGATTTGGTGTATTTCACTTCATTGAGGCGTCAATTCGATCCCACTTTTGAGCTGATGATGAATGGAGTCTTGTGTCTTTAACCAGATGCTCAATTTTCTTTTAAACAACCATTAAATTTTATACACTTTTCAATTAAAGTCCTTTAGAGGTATGAAGAAAAATGTATATCACATGCAAGGGGAAGAGCTGCGAGGCGATTTCTGCATTTGACTTATATTTATTTGGTGTCATTTCTGCAAACCTCTTACATCAACCCCCTCAATTCATCATTTCCTTAACTGTGCGTGGCAACAAGGAGGAAATGTGTTCTCGAGTGTGTTTGCAGAAATGAGGACAAAAGGCAAACAATTAAGAGGGATGTGGTTTCCTTTCAGAATATCCAGAAAAGATAAAATCGGATTTATCATTGTTGCCTGCTTACTGGGAGAAAAGACATGATGATTGAGAAACAATCACTGGCAATTAGGGTTTGATTAGTTAGTTAGTATTAAAAGATGTTAAAATATTATTTAAGAACGTCAGGATGTTTAAGATACACAATTTGATCTTATTCTTCCCATTGAAAGAAAGTCAAAGAAAGAAAAGATAAATGATCGTCAATATTTTTTTTAAGTTATTCTTTAGAGTTGAAAATGAAAAGAAAAAAGCAATACATAAACTAGAAAAATCCTCGAATAGTTAGTCTAAAGAGCTTCAAGACCTTAAAAGTGGAGTCTTAAAAAAAATTCAAATATTTTTTCTTTGACTCTTATGAAAATCCAATGTAATAATATCCTTGGAAAAAACTGCCCTTAATGTTTCTCCTCGTTGACCCCAATTCCCCGATTCAAATGTGGATTTGGAGCAGCAAAAAACTGGCCCCCGAAAAAAGACAATCCCCGAAAATCGGCCAGACTTTTTGCCTTCGTGGTATGAAAATTTTACGTAACCATTTAGAATGAAAAGGACATGCCAAGCTTAACTTGGGAGTGTTGGGATTCCCATTGGGTCATCTCGGGATTTGTTTCTCAGCTTAAACTTGGTCTCAGCTTAAAGACTTGAATCAAAGTAATGACCGTATTTGGAATCCAACAGCGACCCTACTCAGTATGTCTATAAATGCTTGTAGTTACAAGGGTCGGCCCTTTACACACATGGGCTTAGCCGAGAGAAGACTTAACCAGTTTAGAGCCAAAGACAGTTCAATCAATGACAATTTCATTGCGATAATAATCAAAATTGCTGTTTTCAATATGGTAAGCCGCGTTTAGAGTGCGTACGACCTGTCTTTGGCTCTAAACTGGCTAAACCTTCTTTCGGCTAAACCCCATGTGTGTAAAGGGTCTTAGATACCAAATATGGTAACACTTCGACTCAAATTAAATTATTTTTTCGTTGATCAAAAAAACAGCACTACTACCAAGGTAGGTCACTTTGACCCACCTCGACATTTTTAAACGACTACAGCGCTACTTGTGGTTATCGTACGAACATTACATGAATAGGAAATGGTAGACAATTGATTAGGCTTTTATTTAAAAATAAATTCATGAAAATTGACTAACAAACACCGATGCTATTTCAATGTGAATTTTAGAGAATTTTTTGGCCGGTATTTCTAGTGTTAAAAAGAATAAAGTGGACTGACTTTTGGAACTATTCTTGATTAGGTATTGCGTTAAAAAATTTTATTCATTGTTTAATGTTCAATAGTTTAATATTCAAATTAACCTTATCTGTTTTGCTAATAAAAAGTTTTATTAAAAAAAACATTGTTGCCTAGTCATTGGGAATATTAAAATATTAGGTTAATTGCAAATTAAATTTCACAAACATTCTTGTAAAAATTTAATTCCTTTTTTTTTTCAAAGAAATACTGAAATTTTGTGGATATTCTTGTTTACCTAATACATCACAATTACGCATTAAATTTTTTCAAGTATTTTAAGAAGCTGAGTCGGCAATTCTATATGATATTCGAAATGTTCATTTTTGAGTTTTAAAAGTCCACTACAGTGACCCAATACAGTGAGTTGGAATTCGGAAAGCCCAGCTAAAAGTGTTGCATAATTGATTACATAACATTTGGAAGCATAGTTGGAAGTGCGCATGTGGCGAGAAAAGCCACAAATCTGCCACATCCTTTTTTTCCAGCACCTCTTTTTTTACGAGGCTGTTGGTCTGATAAAATGAGATATATTGAGTCTCTCTGGTGTTATCTGAGCTTCAAATCCAGAGGAGTGTCGATGATTTGGGGTACACACAGAAAACAGCTCAAATAAATTAGGTGTTGAAATTAGTGTTATTGCAACATTCGCAGGGTTAGGGTTTGGTGTAACACCTAAATTGTCCAGTTTAGTGTTACAATTACACTAATATTCGTAGGCAAGTTTTGTTTCAAACCCTGTGTGGCCAAAATTAGTGTAAACTAGCCACCTTTCATAAAATTACCCCAATTCAGTGTTGTGAGAAAACTTAAATCTACGCCGCCATTTTATTTGAGAGTCGTGATCGGGACCACATGGAATTTTGATGCTCCCGAAATTCCAGTGTTTAACTCAA
>CAKKOB020000756.1:6086-16789 GCA_918844115.2 Phlebotomus perniciosus | reverse complement strand
CAAGAAATTCCATTTCATTTCCCTTCTCGGAAATATTTCGAAAAGTAAATTTTCTTCCTAAAATTTATTGTTATTCTTCAATAAAAGTATACCAGACTGGAAAATTGGACCGAATAGTTGAAAAGAATTTACGATGCTGTGCTAAAAGGAAAATTTTATTATCTCTCTCTCTCTCCTTTCAACAGGATAAATTTATCGGGGTCGGGATGTCGGCCCTGGTGGAATGTCTTGAAGCCCCCGTCGGAGGAATTTCTTTCGCGGGAGCAGTTGGACCTTCTGTGTCCTACACTGTGTACCAATAGTTTGGGACTACCCAGTTGCGTGTGCATTTCTCCCTACAAGCGCCTCCGAGCCGCTGATCGCGACGGCATCTGTCGGCTGTTTTGCTCGGTTGTCTCGCTACAACTGGACGGTTGCTCAGAGTGTGTGGATGCTGAGACAACCACTGAGTTCTCTAACACATCAACAACCACAGTGCCATCCACCACGAGCAGAACCACAACCAGGACAACAACAACGCGATCAACAAGCTCGACAAAGACCACCCAAGCGCCAACGACGTCCACGACGCCTGATTGGGAGAAGTTATGCAACACACTGTGCCAGATTGGCGAAGGCGGGGTAAGTTATTAAAAACAGTTTATTAATTGAGACAAAAATATTAAGTGATTAAAGAAATATAAAATTTGAAAAATTTGAAATGTTTGAAGGAAAGCTTTTTTAGGCTTTGAGGGGAAGATTTAAACAAAGAGAACCTTTAAAGAGCTTTTAAGAGAAGCTTTAAAGAGCGTTAAATAGCTTTGACGGGAAGCTTTAAAATGAAACACTAAAGAGCTTTGAAAATAACCTTTAAAATGATGTACTTAAGAGCTTTGAAAAGAAGCTTTAAAAAGCTTTTAAGGGACGGTTTAAAATGCTTTGAAGGGAAGGTTTTAAGAGCTTTACAGGGAAGCTTTAAAGATATTGAAAGGAAAGCATTAAAATGAAGCCTTAAAGGGAAGCTTTGGGGAGCTTTAAAATAAAGCTTTAGGGATCCTTAAAGGGAAACTTTAAAGAGCTTTAAAGAAAACTTTTAAGAGCTTTGAAGGGAAGCTTTAAAGATCTTGAAAGGAAAGCTTTAAAATACAGCTTTGGATAGCTTTAAAGGGAAGCTTTAAAGAGCTTTAAGGGAAATTTTTAAGAGCTTTGAATGAAAGCTTTGAAGATCTTGAAAGGAAAACTTTAAAATAAAGCTTTGGGGAACTTTAATGGGAAGCTTTAAAGAGCTTTGAAGGAAAGTTTTGAAGATCTTGTAAGGAAAGCTTTAAAGGGAACCTTTGGGGAACTTTAATGGGAAGCTTTAAAGAGCTTTGAAAAAAAGCTTTAAAGAGCTTTAATGGAAACTTTTAAGAGCTTTGGAGGGAAGCTTAAAGGAGAACTTTAAAGAGATTTTAAGGAAAGCTTTAAAGAGCTTTTAAGGAAAGCTTTGGAGGTTTAAATAGCTTTGACGGGAAGCTTTGAAAACACTTTGGAAAGTTTTAAAATGAAGCTACAAAAGAAAGCTTTGAAGAACTTTGAAGCAAATTAATTTAACTTCTATATGTACTAACCTCTTTTTAAAAAAAAAAACTCCTCAGGAGAAATCTGTAAAAGCTCTCAAAATTTCAATCTAAGATTTGGCAAATATTCAAGATTAGGAAATAAAACAAATACTAAACAATCGCTGACCCTAGTGGCTGTCGAGAAAAACTTCGCTAAACATGGAATTTGCTCGATCATAGTTTCACTGACTTCACTATATAGGTAGTGATGTCACCCCCCTGACTTCAAACATTACCAGAAACTACAAAATTTTTAAACGCTTTATAAATTTGCAAGCTTTTTAAATATATTTTTTTATAAATGCTCGTAAGTTTCTGCAGAAGTTTAACAGGAAACTTATCTTCATCAAAGTTCAAGAAGTTCCTTAAAAGCTCCAAAAGTTTATAATAAAAAACTGAATTAGTAGAAAATTAAAATAAACCATTTCTTACAGGTTTTGTGCAATTGTGACTTGCCACCGTTCTTCTGAGCCTGAGGGAAACTCATCAGGAGAACTGCGGCGACTTGTAAATAATATAATACAATTTCCGTTGGACAACGACAACATAATGAATTTGTTCTGAGGGTTCCATTGATAAGGCAGTTAATTTTTAACTTCCACTATTTTTTCTGTTCAACTCAAAATGTTGTAGAAACAATTAGTGTATAACGACAAAAATGAATAATCACAAAAGGGCTTCCAAAACCATCAATTCATTGTGAACCAGAGAGAAGATGAAAATCTCTGGCTCATGTTATAAACTTAAGTATTAATGGACAAAAAGTGTGGTATTCTAAGAAAAATGTCTATAATAAACTATCAAGAAAAAAAAACTGAGGAGGAGATATGCAAGAATTTGGCAGACAAAGAGTATCTAATCACCTTTGTAGTCATTTGTAGAATTTTCATATCACCGTGAAATGATAGAAAATTGCTGTGAAGACAATAAATTCAAGTAAAATACAACATTATATAAATATTGTGTAAAATGTGTAAAATGTAAAAGGTTATAAATTCCAAATGTGTGCACTAAATAAAAAAAAAATCATGCTCTAATGATAAGACAAGAACTTAAAATGCTTCATTAACTTCTGCTTTTTGCCATAAATGTCTTATTTAGATGTTGATTGAGAGAAAAAGAAGAAATAAACACTGAAGACGAGTCCTCTGTCTCAATGTGAAAGCTATAGGTAAAAATCCAACTCCAATGTAGTAAAAAAATTCACAATAAAAAATCCGTGTAATGCAATTATTAGTCTCAATTGGTTTTATTTTTTTGTTTTAGCCCTTGACTCTCTTTTTACAATTTTCTTTAAACACACAGAAATCATTGCATTTTGTTTTTTTTTTTCTTGAGAAAAATAGGTAAGATAAAAAAGAACATTCCAAAAAAGGGAGAATTCTTTGTGATTTTTTCACTATAAACTCTTTTGCTAAAAAGCTAATGGACGTAAAAATTCAACAGTGGTCAAACTGATTAGCTAATCAGTTCAGGAGAGAAACTCCTCAACAAACAACAGATCCTACATTTTGCATAACTATTCAACAATTTTTTTTGTGTATTTCTTCGAAGAGATTAAACTCTTCACCTGTGCCTTTCCTCCGCAAAATAATATCCCGTGGAAAAGAATTTCATTTAGCAATGTCTAACATTGAAATCAAATCTGTTAACTTGGTAAAAAGGAATCTGCGTGACATCTTCTCTGTCACTTCTAAGTCACTTAAGAGGCAAAAAAAATAAAACAATTAATCAAGTACAAAAAAGTCCCTCTCACTCTCACATTCTAGTATTATTAAAATATGTTTTTTTTTATACTCTTCATGTTTTTTTAGCGTCTCTCTCTACAAGACATAATATAGTTCAATATGCAATTTACAAAAATTCTTCTCATCCTCACATTTTATGCACAATTCATCTTTTTTTTTGCTCTCTATAATGCAATTATTACAAGTTTATTAAAATGTGATAAATTGCACGATTTAGTTTTAAAAATTACATGAAAAAAAATCACTTTTTTTCCTCTAAAAATTCATTATTAAGTATTTTGTCTCACCTCTAACGTGTTAATTTGAAAGAAGTTATAAAGAAGGTAAACCCAATGTGGAGAATTAGGGGGCATAAATTTGTTATTGGCAATTTTTTTTCGCAACTTCCTCTCATCATTATTTCTTCTCATTTTCTTCATAATGAGAAATGTCTGCGCGTCGGAATGAAATTTACGTCAGAAAGAGAAAAATTGTTATTTTAACAGAAACTCTTTTTTTTTTGCTTCAATCCTCAATCCGTGGCCAATTCATCGATTCGACACCGAACAGCATGCTCAACCACCTCCAAACTGGGATAGTCCAGCTCCTTCACGAGGCAAAGGGTGGCGGAAAGTAGATTGGCATTCTACGGACAAGAGACCCAGTTAAAAGAAAATCTTACAGAAACGGGAAATCTTACAATTCCAACTCGAAATGCATTAAAATTTCAATAGATTGTGGGCAGCAAGCAGATGTCAGTAGGGGAAAAGAGGGCTAATTTGCCATGACAGGAGCAACTTTTTTCATTTGACTTAGAGGCTTCATTTAGAGCAGGGATTTCAATGTTCGAAAAGTTTCCGATGACTAAAAACAATTACCGGGGCAAATGTGCATACTTTCAGGTGCAAAACTTGCAGTCTTGTTCGAAAGTTTTATGTTAATTTTCGAAATTCGAATAAATTTTTGTTTTGTTTGTTGACAGTTTTAGAAGTAAACTACAAAAAATTGAAAATTTTGTAAAAATTGTCTGAGACTCAGGTTATCAATCGATTTACAGGAGACTCAGAGAATCTACCCCAGGCTTCTATTGTAGAACTAAACACGTATCTGAAAGTGAATGTTGAACATCGAGCACTGAAATTTATCTTATTCGATAAGTCTGACTTCTTTTTTTTTCACAGGCTTGTTTTTTAGACAGACCTGTGTTTAACCTGGAAGATGGGCCTAAAACGAGGGTTTCACTGTAGTCTGTATGGAACGCGGTTAACCTAAACACCAAAACTGGCTAAGCAAAGTTACCTGATAAACACAGGTCTCTCGGAGTCATTATAAAATCAAGTTAGGTACTACTTGTTTGAAAAGATTTCGAAATAAAATGTAAACCCCCAATTGGGAGTCAAAAGAGTCAAAACTGTCAACAAAAATATCAACTGTTTTATTCGATTTTCGAAAAAAGTAATCTTACGATCAAGACAACAAGTTTTCAGCCTGGAAGTACGCAAATTACGTCGGGTAAAAGCTTCGGGGAATGTTTTAAATCCCCGGGCACTTTTCGAACATTCAATTTCCTGCTCTAAATGCAGACAAAGAGATTATACCAAAATTTTTGTTGCAATATTTCACTATTGAGGTATTCTGAATAGAAATACAGAATTCTTGCGGCAAAAAAAATACTTTCTCGAGGGAAGGTAATCATTTGAACATTTCTACAACAAAATTATTTCAACGAATTGAAAAAAAATCCCAACATTTAAAAAGTTGGTTTTCCAGGGGTGAGCCTATTATTTTGGGCGCCACTGTATGTAAACATATTATAAAAGTTGTAAAATTGTAATGGTGCCGTCACACGACAGCAGTTCTCAGTTGAAAGCTCTTTTTAAACGGGTTTTCCGGTTTTTACAGCAAAAATCCATCAAATTTCTGCTAATAGGTATTCAGTTTCTTTTGCTTATGCTGAAAAATCTTAGAGTAATAGAGATGCAGAAAATGCTGTTAAGTCAAAACAGGAGCTTATCAGTGCTTAAAAGCTTTTGATTTAACGAAACGACACTTTTTGCTCTTCTGTATTGAGTTTATTTAGAAAATTATTTATTAGAGATGCTTCCGTAATACAGAAGCGACTGAGTATGAGCAAAAATTTGATGGATTTTTACTGGAAAAAGCGTTTAATGAGCTTTCAACTGTAAGAATCAATATTGTCGTGTGCCAATTGCATTTTATAACGCAAAAGTGATGAATGGTAAAAAATACCACCACAATGAGTTGAATCTGTAAGATTTCCAGTGTATCTAAAATTCCTCAAACACTTTTCATCCCCAAATCAAGCCCCAAATTGTCTCCATAAAACACATGTAATGGTCAGGAAGAGTGCAATAAATCCACCTACCCTGTTCACCGGCCGTCGATGGTAACTGGCGTAGTGATTGAGAACGGCATTTGACACAACACTCGCACTATCGTTAAACCTTCCCTCGGAGCGACTGCAAAGACATAAAGAGTGTTGCTCACACAGGAAAAATGTGCATAGCAGGAGCTAGACTTACCGTTCCCTCCGACGCACCTCCACATTATCATCCCACTCCTCGCGATTGGCATTCCCATTGCGATACGCATAGCCGTCACGAGGAGCTTCAGCAGCGCCATTTCGACGGTGCGGATGGCCAGCGTGCTGTTGATGCTGCTGGTGCTCATCCCACTCCGTCAGATCCATCTGGCTGTGGCGATAGGACGCCGGATGGGGCTTCTGGTAGTCAGACTGATAGTACTCCTGGGTGTGTTCGACGACAGAAATCATATTACCACAAGAGTGCAGAGGAAAGAGTTACAGTTGGTGGTCAGAATGTTAGGAGCACATTCAAGGGGAGATTTGAGGACTTTTATAGAATGGATTTCTTTGGGGAATTTCAGATGTTGGGAAATTTTTTTGTTTAAGTTATATATCGAAAGGATCTACTAGAGAATGGAGATGTGAAATCTCACACCCCACCCTCGGATCCGCCATTTTGAAACATTCCAAAATTTTATTTCTTAGATAATTCAGTCATTTTGGTATGGAAGGGTTTCTAATTTTAAATTTAAAGTATGAGGTCAAGATCTACCCAACGATAGCTCTCTTCAGTTCCTAGCTGTATTGGGTAACGGCATGTCTTATGGAACAGTTCAATAATAGCCCCACATTTTGAGATTTTTAGTCTCCAAAAACTGCGAAATCTGAAGAAAGATCTGCGAAAGTGATTTCGCAATTCTTGGAAACTCAAAAAATCAAAATTTCGGGCTATTATTGAACTGTTCCAGAAGCAAAAAACATTTCATAAGGAATGATTTGATTTATATCCAGATCTATGGAGTCATTGGACTCTTTTTAGAATTATCTTGCAAAATACTGCAACTCTTATGAACATTGATAGTTCATTTGACAGCCGCTAGTGGCGCTAAGTCGAATCTCGTGAACGAAACTATGCTTTGTGATTAAATATTAGTATGTTGTAGCCGAAGTGGAGGTCTTTTTCAATGATTAATCACTTTAGTCTCGCCATTAAGAGAATCAATTCTGATCAAAGTGTAGATCTAGTATAGATCTAAAAAAAATATGGTTAAAACTCCTTTCAAAATTAAAAGAATTCACCATGAAAGAATCACAGCATCCAAGTCTTTAAAGAAATGTCTGTGCTTCTAACTTTCCGACCAGTGTCTGTCCCTTGAAGACGATATCGCACTGAATTTTCCTCCAATATATAAGGAAGATTATTTTTTTTGGGGGAAAAGTGTCAGGTGTAGTCTATAGCATTTCCATGAAGCAAAAGTGCTTTAATTGTGTGTGTGAAAAGAGTGAATGTGGAGGCAACTCAAGGAGACATAAAATGATAGACATAAAAACCCCATTTTTGATGATTATCTGAAAGTGTTTGAAGATGATTTGCTTTTACCTTCATCGAATGTGTCGACATTGATGGCGCAATTGGCACACGTTCGCGATATCCAGTGGCTGGAGATGCCTCCTGATCAGATCCAGGTGATCTCTGTCATATTACAGTGTTAATCGAACAGAAGAGAAGTTTGATAAATAAAGATTTCTTTCTGTGAGATAATAAATTTGAAAATTTTTTCGAAATATAAATTGAAAGAAAAAAGAGTGCCAATTAGTGGATGCCAATTAGTTGGGGGGCTTTTTCTTTGCGTAAAATGTGAAAACTTTACCATTGAGACATCATACTGTTGGTAGGAGCCTCGATGATCTCGCTGATATCGCGGTGAAGGTGGTTGATTTGTCTCTGGTGGTGAATACTGTTCCTGAGTCGATGGACTCCTCTACAGAAATCAATCCAGTTGGGGGGGGGGAAAGATAAAGAGTTAGATCAATTAGTTTGGTTAATTCTGCTAAGCGATCCAATAAGAAGCGTAAATCGCAAAATATTAAGATATATATTGCATAAAAAAACACTACAAGAACACAACAAAAAAAGGTGTTAAAGAAACAAGAGTGACATACAAGGATTTGTTTTTCATTACCTGAATCGGAGATGATGGAATTGAATTTCTATCAATTGGATCACTATTGGATTCCTCAGTGTTTTCGAGACTCTGATTCTGTGTTAGTGGTTTTTTTTTCGGTAAACATTGATCAGGCAAAAGACATGTTTAAAGTTTTTTGATTTTTTATGTTTTGTGGAAGATTGGCAGCAGAAGATAGGAATAAAAAGAGCAAGAAGACAAAAAACATTAAGCCATTTAGTACATGATTGTCCAAATGGAAATCCCATGGGTGAAAAAAAAAACACTGCAATGTGAGCAGAGAGATTAAGGAAGAAGCTTATCAGTTGGAATCTCACCTCACGCATTGGACTCTGTTGTCGATACTGGGATTGCTGTTGATTTTGCTGTGGTTGTTGTTCAGTATATGAAGAGTCTTCATATATGACATCATCTCGCTTAACAGAACCCCTCCTGGCGTCCGCCAACTCCTCCGGAGTCACGTCAATATTGTCCAATTTCTGCAGATTTGGCAAAGTTCTCAGCACAATTGCCCGGTAGCTTTAAGAGAAACAGCATTCAGTTATAAATTTTACAAAAATGTTTAAACATTTCATTTTTCTCATCTTACTTTGGACCTGCTCGTTCAACACATGGATTCTCCTCCAACCAGAGAAATTTTAAATTTGGCAAACTCTGGAAATAAAAAGAAATCTCTCTCTTAATATTCAGCAGAAAACTCTCCAATCTCTTAACTTTTGCATTACAGCAAATGGTGAATGTCTCTGCTAAAGCGCCGATAAGATTTTTGGCGCAAAAACAACTCATAAAATACTTTTAAGTCACACTTTTGCCTCTAATTTCCCAATAAATTCACCTCAACTACCCATAAAGTGACAAAATTCACAATTAAATATGTTCTGCAATTTGGAAGTATCGCAATTTTGACGACATGTGATAGATTTTTATGTATTTCATGGTCACTTATATAGACAAGAAATTTATTATATATTTTGATGAGAGGCATTAATATTTAATAGAAACGTGAAATATCATGTGTGGGTTTTGCTTCACTGGAGAGACTCGCGGAATAAATCTTTAATGCTTTGACGCTTCTTTCTCACACCTCAAAAGCCACTCTATCATTATTTATAGTTCAGACTCACCTGCAGATAAGCCAATTCCGATAAATCCTTTATATTGTTCCGTCTGAGGTAGAGTTCTTGCAAATTTTGGCAGTTCTCAAAATCAGCCAAACTATTTATTTTATTCACACTGCAAAGGGAAAAAAGAGACAGAAAAGCCATTAATTTGATGACAAAAGTAGGTATTTAACAAAAGAACCATTACACACAATTTTCTCATAGGAATGACGTAAGATTTTTAAAATACAGGCATTATTTTGCGCGTGGGCTCCCATAATATGTATTACAAAATAATCAAATATCAATTGTTGGACATAACTATACACCATTCGATTAGGTCTCGTGCAGGCTCTCTCAAAACCTCATTCATATCAGTAAAATAGAAAAAAATATGTCACGCTATTTGATAACCATCCACCCTTTTTGCCAACTCCTTTCACCTTCCCTACCTATGTATATAAAAGCAATATTTTCACACCCTCTGTCTCACTCACTGTGAAAATAGTTATTAAGCTTTATGACGCAGTGTTTACTTTTCAAGAGAGAGAAAAGGCAATACAATAAAAAAGTGTGATTGATGGTTGTAATTTGTCGGAATTCTATCAATTTCGTTCGAGTAACTTCATTTCCATTGACTGAGCAAAGAGCAAAAACAATATATCTTCCTCCTTCACTTCTTGCAGTAAAAACTGCATGGAACTACTTCTCCCGTAGTCTATTCAATTAATTGTTCGAGTCACAGTAGATGAAACAGTTGATTTTCAAACTAAAAACAGACAAACATAATTATATCGCCAGGGGGATAGAAACTCTCGGCTGAAAGAAAACTGTTTAATGCAATATTTCTGAATTTGATACACTCTGATGATAAAATATCAAGTAAAACATAGACGAGCACTGAAAAACGACAGTTTGATTGCATTTGATCTTGAAAAGCGCCTTTTGAACATCAAAAGCGTTATTTGATCGCATGGAGAAAGTATAAAATTAAATGTCTTATCACGTCTAACAAGTAAAGCAGTAGGTATGTATTTTTTGAAAAAAGCGCCTTTTAAAAGCACATCTGGCTATAAAATCAGAAAATTTCTGATTGTACCCTTATTTCTTCCCTAAAAGTAAATCCACGCTATGAAATTATTATAGTTTCAAAATTTTGTCAGGGTAGATTTTTTAAATTCATAAATAAACCTAATCTAAGTCCAAGCTTTAAACTAGACTTAAGCATTAAGTTGCCTTAACCTTAAAGTTGGCATTAACACTTAAATCACTCTACTCAAAAAGAGAGGGATGAAAGTATAGGCAAAATAATGAGAGTAAGCGGTTTATCCGGCCAGAAAATACCACAAATTGGCTCTAAGTGTTAATCGCCTTGAGCCTTGCGGATTTGATTTAACCAAGGATTTAAAACTTTTAAGCCAATTTTGTGTTTTTTTGCATGTAAAAGATGTAACTAACTATTACGTTTTAGTATCACTATAATTTCTCTTGCTCTATCTATTTGATATGTTAGCAAAGAAGTGTTAATCTCCATAGGGATTTTTTTCAGTCGTCAAAGGGGATTGTTTTAATCCCAAAAGAGGATTGTTTTAACCGTCTTAACCCTGTTTTAACCCTAAATTAATGGATTTTTGGTTAACCGGTTAAACCGCTTTACGATTTACTTATCTTTTATCTCGCTCTGTTTGAGTAGCTAACGTTGAAAGATTTCCGGGTTCTTCAAATTCTCTACACTTGTGTAAAATACATGGGGAGTTGGTGTAATTTTTTATCCAGATCGGAAG
>CAKKOB020000754.1:7331-20094 GCA_918844115.2 Phlebotomus perniciosus | reverse complement strand
CAAAATTTTGCATAAAATTGACGTTTTTTATTTAAGATTTCATTAAGATCTTTCTGAGAAACTAAAGGGTGTTTCAGTCTCGCTTTGAGTTTATTTTAATTTATTTTTTGCCTACTTTCAGGCGAAACTAACAATAATTTTCCTGATGTTTGTCAAAATTTTGCATAAAATTGTTGTTTTCTTTATCTAAGATTCTTAGAACCTTTTAGGGGAAACTTACTTAAGGGCTTTTCAGCCTCATTTTGAGCCTATTTTACCATAAGTTATTGAAATTTGTCTATTTCCAGGCGAAACTTATAACAATTTGCCTAATTTCTGGCAAACTTTGCCCAAAATTATATTTTTAATAATAAAATTCAATGGGAATCTTTTAAAATTTAATTTTTTTCACACTGAACACTACTTAAATCACTTAAAATAAATTTCTATCATCTTTTCGCTTTAGTCATAGTGATTTTTTTTTTCGTTTCTACTTCATCTTGGGTAAATTGTGTGGGATGGCTTTTGCGTCTTGAGAAAAATTCATCAGAGCCAAAAATCGTTTGTTGTGATGGATGATTTTTTTTTCTTGCAAAGTGTGTATAGTAAAAATTGTAATCAAATACGTGAGTTTTGTGTCTCTTATGGGAACACCTTCTTCACCTCAATTTAGTATTTTCCATTGTTTGAGTCGGCACTTGTTGCCCCGCGAAGAGATGCGGTGACTTGAGCAAAAAACGGCGCCACACATTCATTGAATATTTCACTCTCGATCGCTTTCAATTTCAATCTCGAACAGAGATTGATTGAAATTGATAGTTAACAATGATGTGGGATTTTTTTATTATTATTTCTTTTTAACTTGTCGCGCAAAAATCCATCACTTTTGGCACAAATCTGATCCTCAATCTCTATGGTGAGATCCTCCTTTGAATGTGGGACAATGTTTTGAGCATCTCCGACGGTATTTTGATCTTCTAAACGCCCCCGCGCTGCAATTTTGAATCCATCTTTGGCATCATTAATGAAGTAAGACACTCAAATTAATTATTGCTAATACTCCCGGAACTTGCCACTTTTTTATCTCTTTTTGCACACAAAAGAACTGTTTTTCCCGTGGAAAATTTCAGCTATTCTGTGAGAATGACAAAATGATCTCATTTTCCACTCATCCCTAAGTTGGGACAAAAAAAAGAAATAAAAATTTAGTTACTGCTGTTTCAATGTGACGGATTCGTTCTTTTTTTCGCCCTCAAAGTCATTTTAACAATGGGAAGAAAACATTTTTTTTCTATTAGTGTCATCATTGTGGGATGACAAGAGATATGAGTGTTAGAATTTACATAATTGACCAAAGGCGATTTTTTCGGCAATATATCAATATTTATTTTCAACCAAATAGAGTAGATGATTGTCCAAGAAGTTCTGACAAAGACTGTCTGGACTCACATTTAAAGAAGATATATGTGCGATATCTGTTCGAAAATAAAGACAGATGCTTCGTGTCAGGAAGCTTTAAAATATAATATCTGAAAATGAATAATTTTAATTGTTCTTTCAGGCCAATTTTCATGAATAAGATGAGTCATTATCATTTTTGTGGGTGACAATAAATTTCACACTCTATTTCTCTTCCGTCTCTCAAAAAAATATAAACACTCTGCAAAAAAAGCAATAAAACAAGATACATGGCTTTTGCATTTAATCGTGTGAGGGACATTGTTGAATTAATTTTCACGTGTGCGATCTTGAGGGGAAGAGATTTCAATAGCAAAAGTTTCCCATGAACCTCACGAAAAAAAATAACGTGCAAAATAAAAGAAGAGTGGCACATTTTGTTTACAGTTGAGTGCATAAATTTTGGTGTGTAAAAAATATTTAAAAATAGTTGATTTATTTGACAAATTGGCGCTAAATTGACGTACATTATCTGTCAAATTTGAACTGATAATTCCGTTGCAGCAGAAAGAAAAGTAATGAAAAGTTTTCTTAAAGTTCGGTATTTTCAATTCAAAACAATGTCAGGTAATTAACTGTCAAATTGATATTATTTTGACTGATAAATTCTGTCAAAGTGACAATACTTTGACAGATCTGTCAAATTCAAACAGATAATTCCGTTGAAACTGAAAGAAGACATGAAAGTTTTCTCAAAGTTAAGAATTTTCAATTCAGAACAATGACAGTTAATTAACTGTCAAAGTAACAGTATTTTGACAGATAATTATCTGTCAAATTTAAGTTTCAACTGAGACAAAAAAAAAACATGGAAGTTTTCTTAAAGTTCGGCATTTTCAATTCAATGAATTGACAGTCAAATTGATATTATTTTGACTGATAATTACCTGTCAATCTGACAGTATTAAGACAGACAATTATCTGTCAAATTCAAACTGACACACCCGTTGCAACCAGAAAGCAAAGACATCACTTTCGAAATGAAAATATGGAAAACACCCACAAATTGGCAGTCAAAAAAAATGTGCGTAAAAGAAACAGTTGAAAAACTTAATGCAATTCAAATGAAAACACTTGAAGGAGTTAATTGGAATATTTGCAAGAAGAAGAGGTCAATGGAATTGCAAATGCGCCACCTATTTAATTTTTCTCTGATTTTATGGCAGAAATTTCTTTTTTTTTACCATCCAATCCCTTAATGGAAATTTTCACCTCAATCTACCTCAATTTACGAGATCTTTTGCATTTTATCTGTTGCGGTTAAAGAGAGAGGGAGAGACATTGAGATCATTTCTATATTGAATGTTTATTTATTTAATCTTTATGATGATTTTTCTTAAATATTCCAATAGGAGTAATTTCTTCTCTCAATGATGGGTTTTGCATTTAAGATGTGCAAGCTATGGCGCTCTTTTGAAATATCATTTATTTTATAATGTGATTTTTATTATTAGAGACCGCTCTCTGTTGAATATTTATTCATGCTTTCTGTCATCTGCGTTGGGAAGGTGTCTTATGAGAAAAGATCGTTCAAGACATTTTGCCATGATGACGAAAGATTTATAATAATAAGTTTCAAATCAACCTTGACTGATCTCAAGGAGATGCTTAGAATTAAAGTTGAGCATTACTGGGAATTTTTACATCACTGAGTCATGCAAGGGGGAGATATTAGGGTCAAAAAAGCTCTAAAGCTCTCAAAAGCTTTACAATATTTCCAGATCTTTTAAACACTTTAATTTTGTTTAATACTTTTAAATTTTTACAGAAGTTCTATGAAAAATTTTAAGGAAATTTTAAAAAGCTTTGAACTTAGTATTTTTTTCAATTTACTAAATTTTAAGATTTTCTCCAAAATTTTCAGAAAAGCTCGTACGTAACCTAATATCTCCCCCTTGCTTTCACACACTTTTCTGATTCCGCGAATACTGAGAGATTAAAAAGAAGGTGTTTCCCCACGAAATATCCGCAATTATTCTGGGCTGTGGCTCCCAGTGAGACCAATTTGCAAATTTATGGTGAAATTTATTGAAACGGTAAATGCAATAAAAATCTTGTGTTGAAAATTTGTCACGAAGAACGTTTCTGTCTTTTTTTTTTGAGGTGGTCAATATTGGGGAGACAAATAAGAATTTTATGTCTATAGTTTCTGTTTCTGCCAAGATATGTGGGTGTTTTGAGAAATTTACCAAGTTGGTGTGAAAAATGTTTAATGCAAAAAAGAAGAAATTTGCCCACTTTTATGACGATTATTTATTTGCACGACTTTTTTTTCGTACATATGTCTCTCCATCTTCCCAATTAACACCTGGCTCGGAATTCGTATAGATTTTCCAATCACGGGGGAAGTGAGAATTGAAATGTGGGGGCTTTTTCTACTTGGTCACTCTCTGTGATATATCTTTTATGATTTTGCTAAAGAAAAAAACATTTTGTTTTGTGTTTCTTAGTTTTTTTGGCGCAAAAAATGCGGGTGTGTTTCGCGAATGTGAATTATTTTAAGCGCGATCAAGTTCAATCTCACGGATGATCAACAGCTTTTTTTGTGTTTCTTTTTTTTCAATTGCGAAATAGCGGAAACACGGGATATTCAATTACATTGTCCACTAATAGAAAAAGACAATTAATACCGCAAGAGAGATTAAATCATTGTGTAATGCAATTTATACGTCTCTTTTGGAGAGACGCGCAATGAAATACAGATTGTCTCATATTTGGCGCAATTTCAATTTCATTTTTTTATTATTTATTTTTATTATGATGACATTGGCGATCGATAAGATTAACTAACCACACATGGAGGCTATAAAGTTTGGGTTTGGTTTATTTGTCAATCGAGAGAATAAAATGAAAATTCCAGGGAATTCGCAACTCTCATTTTTTTGAGTAATGAAACTTAACATTGACGTCTTTAGCAACAAGAAGTTAAAGCTGTTGACGTCAGTTAAAATGGGCAATTTGTTGAAGGAAAAACATTGATTGTTGGTAAATGTACTCAGAATAATTAGAAAGATGGTTATTAACCCTTAAACGAATAGAAAACTTCTAACCTTAGAAAATACTTTTTCGAAGATCAGAAGTTCGTCAAACTACTTCAGTGGCGCTCTCGTCGTTTTTATGAACTTAACCTAATTATTTTTCGATATGACGCGTCTACTTAGAGCAAATCCGCCATTTTGATTTCTGAAATGCGACACCAGCGCCATTTGCATATTATTTCCGTTGATCTGCCAAATTTGAAATTAGAAACGACTCTTCAGATCAAATTACAACTTCAAAATTTAAATATAATTTCCTGAAACCCACATTGTCCGAAATATGCGGGTCTTTTCTATTGGATTGCGATTGGACTGGGACATACGATATAATTGCAGGGGACAAAAGTGGAGATGAGGAAAAAAAAGTGTTGGTAGATTTCACACCCATCATTAATTCAATTACGGAGGCAATTAACAAGGCATGAAGTTGCGTATTTCTGTTTTGAGTGTGTGTTTTGAAAAAAATGCTCTGTTTTTTTATTTTTGTTTCCACCGGATTTAATTTGTTGTCCAGACAACGAAGACATTAACAGCAACTAAAAATGCGAAGACACAGTGATGACTTTTCACGATCACACTTGGCAGGTAATAATTGATGTTTAATTATCTCGATCACTGTCTACAGAAGATCACTATATACACTCTGGTTTTAAATTTGTATATCCAAAAGATTATGTCTTGTATTTTCTTTTTTTACTTGTTTCTCTTCTCACCTACATATTTTTGTTTACAAATCACCAACACTCATTCTTTTTTGTTGTTGTTTTCTGCACAAACACAAAAAATACAGAATATTAGAAGTTAAATAGGCATAAAAAGAAAGATCCAATTGATTAGGGAAAAAGACAGACACACAACATATGGTTAGTTGCGTTGCCTTTTTTTATTGTGTGTTATTAGTTGTGTTGTTTCTATGGAATCTCTTAGACGTGGATGAGGAAAGCGAAGCTGATCTGGTGATGGAAAAAATGTCAAGGTCCTCAAAGTCGAGATCACCAGATATCTGGAAATCATCTCGATATGAGAGAAAATCAGCAAGTGGGTATTTTCACATGGCCAGGACAAAACGCATCTCTTCCAGCGCACATTCTCTGAGGGCTTCCTTCTGTTTTTTTTTTTTTCTTAGAAATTCAAACCGATCACTGATCACAACGTTTCATTCAAAATTTTCTAACAAACATTTTATTGGATTTTTCCTTGCAATCTCATTAATCTCATTTTTTAGCGTCTCTCTATATGCACTCAATTTCCCATTTTCCCACATCCCATTCTCTTTTTCCCGTTTTGGTGGAAAGAAACGAAAGACTTCAATGGTGATCTACACGCGGTGATCTTCTCTAATTTGAGCCCTAGAGCATTGGGTGATGCAACTGTGCATAAATCGTGCATAACGTACTGAGTATAACTGAATTCTATATTTTATTAACTGTTTATTCACGATTGGTGAATTTCTTCGTGAGAGATGTCCGTTTGATGGAGCAGAAAGTCACGCTTAAATAAATCAATGAGAAGAGACTCTCATGATCTCTATCCACAATGCTTTGTTGACCTCTTTCCATCCGGGATGAATTCAATTTTCACGCATGTGATGGAAGTGAGCAATTTCTCAAGAGTGTCTGACATGACAAGCACAAGAATGAAATATTGTGCAATAACACGTTGTTTGGAGTCAATGAATTTTATAGTGCTAACAGAAAAGACTTTTCTAGGGCGATCTTTCGCGATATGGATTCGCAGAAAGAGAATTTTTAAACATTTATCTAAACTCTAGTCCAGAAAGTTGTTTTAAGGCCTTAGGATAGTCAGTTTGCTCTTATAGTTTGCTTATCTGTGTTGTTCACGTGAAGTATATGATTAACTGAAAAATCCTCCTAGTCTTTGTGGTAATGTCTCTCTAAAGTTCTGATTTTTATTCGTCTTTTATTATAACTTATAAAGGACTTTATTAAAATAATTAATTGGAGTTTTCAGTTAATCATATACTTCACGTGCACAACACTAATAAGTTTACTATAAGGGCAAAGATAATGAGGTCATAAAGTGACTCTTCGTCCTTAGACTTAACTCATCTGAGTTGTACACGTGAAGTATATAAGAAACTGAAAATTCCATAAGATTCATTGAAATTTTCATTTAATCATATACTTCACGTGCACAACACTGTTAAGTTTACTATAAGGTCAAAGATATTATGATGAGGACATTTGTAGAATTGCGCATGAAGATCACCTAAATATCACCTCCAATTCCCATTGAGATCCTAACAAACTCCCTATTCATCACCAAAATCCCAGCACAAATCCTTGTTTTGTATTTATAAATGTTGTTTTTTTGTGTGACTATGTTTCTCTTCCTCTCTGAAGATGGATCATTGAGCTCTGATCTGTACTGGGAAGCTACAGGTCGTCGTCGAAGTTCAGGTAATGCAAAAATAAACAGTCACTGATTCAATTAATCTTCGCTTGTGGGTGGCTTTTACTCAACCGTCTCTTCTGTCTCACACCAGCGATATATATTTGCTTTAAGGCTGATGTATTAATCTTTGTGAGTGAGATAATTCAACCAAAACAATATTTGCATTAAAATTTATGGATGTTGAATGGAATTATAATGTGTGTGTCTGATGGTTATATTTCTCGCTCTCTCAATCGCAATAATGCCCTTTTATGAATGGTCGAGGCGGGCTCAATCATCACATTCTTGTCTCCTAAAAAATCCCTCATACTATGTCACCATCATTATAAATAAATTTTTAACATCGATACTCTTCTCATGTGCAATAAAATGACGATGAAAATAGCGCCTAAGAAAATTATAAAATATCAAAAAAACTTCCATGAGATCAACTTTAACACTGTGACTTGTGGGCGAGTCCTCATTTCGAATTACACTCACACATTCGTACCAATTTAACACTAAATATTGACAAATAATCTTATGTTTGAAAAACACGAATATACTGGAAAATTTAATCACTTGTGGGATACTTACAAGTTGGAGAAGTAAAAAAAAAATTAAAATCGTGTGTCATTGTGTCTCTTTTTCTGCGCCTCTATTTTTGCAGATCAAGGAATTGTTCTGACCACCGACACAGACAGTTTCATCATTGGTCAACGTGTTTGGGTGGGTGGAATACGTCCTGGACATATTGCCTACATTGGTGAGACACACTTTGCCCCAGGAGATTGGGCAGGAGTGGTTCTCGATGAGCCGAGCGGTTAGTAAACATTTTTTTTATTGCGTTTTTAACAGAGAAGATTGAGGAAGAGTTTCAGTGGCAAAGTTATGCAAGACATAAAAGGTTGCAAGAAGTTCAGTTGCGTGAAGGTGCTTGCGGAATTCAAGGGTGGCCTATTGAAGCGGAGAATTGGAAGATTTTGCGTAAGAAAGATAAAGCTAAATTGATTGAACTTTTGATAAGATGGAGGACTTTTAAAGTGATTCATGTGAAATTCTTGTAAAAAAAAGTCTTTAATTTTTCATGTAATCTTTTTGGCATTTCAACACTTTTATTCCGCTAAATTTCCCCATCTCAAAACTGAACGACTTTCTCCACAATGAAATGCGCTAAGTAATAATTCTTCAGTGATCATCTTCCTCAGTTTTCTCCACCCCAATTCCCGCCCTGCTGGGTGATTAATGTAATGTTGTTGTGATAAATGAGCAAGATGATTTTTTTTTGCTTTGTTTTTATTTATGCTCATCAGGCAAGAATGATGGATGTGTGTCGGGGAAGCGTTACTTCCAGTGCGAGGCGAAGCGTGGAATTTTCTCCAGACTCACACGCCTCACGCGTGAACCTCTGCTCACGGCGGACTCCAATGATGATCTCTATCGGAGTCCATCGCGCACTCCAGCCTCTCCGGTGCGCACCATCAGTCCGCCATCTAGTGTCCGCAACAGCGTGACACCATCACGTGCGGGCAAGGGTGGAATGCACATTGGCGATCGCGTGATCGTGTCATCGGGCTTTGGTAGTCGCCCCGGCGTGCTCAAGTACATTGGCGAGACGCAATTTGCGCCAGGAAATTGGTGTGGCGTCCAACTGGATGATCCCACGGGGAAGAATGACGGAGCAGTGGATGGGATCAGGTGATAAAGAATTGCTTTTTGTCGACAGAATAGCGGTGGCTCATGGATTTTGGGTTGGTTGTCAGGTTTTTCCATGTATTTTGCCTTTGATTCAGAGAGGAAATTCGTGTCAATGTCTTCCTAACCTTATTTTGGGGCCCCCATAAACGAAGAGCCCCATATTGGCCGAACTGAGTGGCCACCTCACTACCGCCGGCGTCACCTCACCTGTCAGACTGACAGCGTGAAGTAGGTCACAAGCAGCTAATATTCGATATATCGAATATCGAACGCCTTCCTTGAGAAGCTGCTATTCTGTATTCGTCAAAATTTATCCTTTTCTTTATCTTAGGACGATTTTTATTGTAATTTTTCCTGTTTTAGATACTTTGATTGTGCGGATAAATATGGAATTTTCGTTCCACTGGCCAAGGTGACTCTGTCTCCTTCAGCCAAGAAGACCTTCGCCCGTATCCCTCGATCCAACTCGAAGGAGTCTCTAACGTCTATCGGCACTCTGGGCAGCATGGCGTCGACTAACACGTCAAGATTGCGAATGGGGACGGCAGCTCAGGTATCAATCTGGAGTTACACATGAATCCTTCTCCTGCACGTTTTTTTCCATCCCCGAGAGATTTTTCTTTTGAGATCAACCCCTCCCCGATTTTTTTCGATCATCATTTTTAACGATTTTTCTCTTGAAGAAAAAAAAATATTACAGAAAATACCGATGAAAAAAAAACATACTGAATGTGAATAATTTAATTTTTAGAGGCTTTCATCATCCACGAAGCCAATAACCACGCCAAAAAATACCTTTTCCCTGCAGGTACGATAATTTTTTTCACAATTTTATACTCTCTTCTTACACTCTAACAGTAGTTCTTAATGCACACACACACTCATCCAGATATTTTTTTGCATCTTTTGTAATGGCATATTTTCTGTTAATAAGAAGTAAGAAAGAAAAAAAGTTGAAGTAAAAAAAAAGATTGGAAACACGAACATTAAAAACACTTCTTTGCGAACTTGTCCTACTGTTTTTCCTCCTCCTCCTGACCTCACATTTCTTCTCTTCTTTCACATTGCTGGGGTTCAGCATTAATGCAGTGAATGATCAATTGCGACTCTCTTATGCATTATTATCCCCATTTATGGCATGGATATTGGGTCAAGGAAACTTGGAGATGGTTTTGAATGAGTCTGATGATGCATTTCGCATTACAATTGTGACAATGATTGATTCTTTTTTGTAGCATTCTAGGAGAAGGGTTAATCGTTAAATTTGCCATTGAAAAATATGGGTTGAGAAAATGTAAAAAAGGGCAATGTGGAAAGTTCTGCTGAAGATCCATAGGAAGTTTCCATAGACAAAGCGGAAAAGTACGGAGTGTTCCATGGAACTTTCTGCGTTTTTCTCCAAATGTCTAAAGATTGCTAAAAAGGATTCTCAATTGGAATTCTGGTTTAAAAATTCCGATTTTGTATAGAAAGTCTGCAGAATGTCTAAGGGATGTCGGTTGGAATTCCTAAGACGTGTTTAAGGAAAATTTGAATTAGAATCCTAGAAGAATTTCTAGGGAATTTTACAGAAAATTAAAATACTAGAAATTCCATGGACAGTCCTCTTGAATGTCTTACAGAATTCCATGGACACGTCCATCCGCAATACCAAATGTTAAATTTTTTAGTTTTTTTCTACAAGAAACGTTTAAAATCAACAAAAATGGCAAATTTATCGAATAACCTCTTACTAAGTATTACTTTTTCTCGCATGTTTGAGTATTTGAAGTGCATGATGGCAAAATAAAAGAGCTCCCCAGATGAGATCACGGTAAGGCAAGGTGCTCGCGCTTCTTGAGAATTCTTCGTGGGTGTTTGGAGCTCCTTTTCCCGCCCAAAAAACCATCTCCCCTTCTCTCTTATCCAAAAAAAACCTTTTACTGCACACAGAAGCATCCAAAACTTGCTGAAGCTCACAGAAGCGACAAGAGAGCTGAAAAATCCACTGAGTGGCGCTTTTGAAGGAATTCCAGGTGATCGCGCTTAATTACGCGTGTTAGAGACAAATGTGTGGGCTCTTTCCTCTCTTTCGCAACCGAGTCTTTTTCGCGGTGTGTCTGTGAGCTTCAGTGGACAAACATCAGGTATTGCACACGAAAGAATGAATGAAGTGCCAAAGAGTAAGAAAAAAAAAACTAGTGAGATAAAAATCCACTTTCATTGAAGCTTTTGGCGCGCTTCTTCATGTAAAATCTATTTAAAACGCGAGAAGAATTTTCTATGGTGATTTTCTGCGAAAGATCACCTACTAATGAGGCATTCATTCATTCTTCGCGTGAATTTGTGATTGATTGGAGGTAATTTATTCTTGTGTTGTGGCGAATGAATAAATTATTATTGGTGTGGTAGAGAAAAAGCTGCATGGCGATTATCTTTAGACTTCACCGACATCTATTGGGATTTGATGGTTCATTTTTCAACTTCACACACAAAGATCTTAACCTGAGACTTTAGGGAAATATGCAGATTTTTATCTGCTATAAAATGTGGGAAAAAAGCGCTTTGAAAAAAAATCCCACTACGAGTGACCAGAGTATTTAACGTCAAGACAGCTTTTTCAGTATTGCAGAGGCGATTTTAGACGAATGATTGATTGAGCGAATTACAGGGTTGGATCAGGGGATTTGATTATACAAGTTTATCGAGTGATTAATTAATACAGAAATGAATCAACTTTCAACGCCTTCAGGCTAATTTTTAATTTTCTTAATCCTGTATTCTCAAGATTAGGAATCAAACGGGTTAATCTTATTCTCTTCTCATCGTAAGTCTAGCTTAACTAAGTTTCAAAAGCGAAACCAAGCCAGGTTTCTAAATCAAGGCTAAGAAGCAAAATTATTAAAGTTTCCTAATCTAAAGCATAACTATGTTTCTAAACCGGAACCAAAGGAAACTTTAAAATCAAGTATTCAAACCGTTCGGCCAAAAAAGCTAAAGAGAAGAAGAAGATGAAGAAGTATTCAAACGAAATTTTCGAACTAGTTCCTGGTTGCAAAATACAAAATGGTTTCGTCTTTTGTTATAAGTTATTCGTCTTAATACAAAGCCTAGCCTTACCCAGTTTCAAAATCGAAACCAAGCCAAGTTTCTAAGTCAAGGCTAAGAATTAAAAGTAACTTGTTAAGCTTGTTAAACTTAGTTCCAAAAACCAAACCAAATTTTTGAAGAAACTTGTTTTTGTTTTAGTTATATGTCTTACGTTTAATATGCCTAGCCTTACCCGGATTCAAAAGCGAAGCCTATACCCAGGTTTCTTATTCAAGGCTAAGAATCAAAAGTATCCTGATAAAGTTATTTTTTAAATTGCCAAATCTTAAAGTAAAGCAGTTTCTAAACCGGAACAAAACGTAACTTCGAAATCAAGTATTTAAACGTAAAAGACATTTTCAAACTGAATCCTAGTTGCAAAATCCAATCAAAAAAGTTGTCGAATATAAGACAAGTTTTTGAAGATATAATCGTTTTTTGTTATAGTTAGTCGTTTGAATACAAAGCCTAGCCTTACCCGGTTTCAAAAGTGAAGCCAAGCCAGATTTCTTAATCTAGGCTGAGAATCAAAATAACTTGTTAATCTTGAACCTTGCAAATAGTAAACAAAGTTTTTGAAGAAACTCTTTTTGTTATAGTTACTCATCTTAATACAAAGCCTAGCCTTAGCCGGTTTCTAAACCAATATCAAGTCAGTTTATCAAATCAAGTCTTCTAATCGAAACCAAGTTTGCACCTAATCGAAGAGAACTTGAAACGAACTTATTCAAGATGCTTAAGCTTAAGTTGTTGAAACCAAGCTTAAGCTTGCATCTTGAATCAGTTCAGTTACTTTGTTTGATCCTTGATTTGGGTTCAACAACTTGGTTTCGTTTACAAGACTTGATTTGATAAACTGACTTAGTTTTCGTTTAGAAACTTGGTAAGACTTGGCTTTGCATTCGGACGAGTAAATAACAAAAGACGAGTTTGTTCAAAAACAAAATCGAACCTGGTTTTAGAATCAAGTATTCTAACTTCTAACCGAAGTTAATAAACTTTATCTAATTAGTATAAACCTAACCAAGTTTTTTAGGTTAATTAACCTAAAATCTACAATAGACGATAAACCCCTAGATAACAAAATCTACAAGCTTTAGTCCGAATCAACTTTTTGAATCAAGATC
>CAKKOB020000753.1:25254-36726 GCA_918844115.2 Phlebotomus perniciosus | reverse complement strand
GGCAATTATCATCGAGGAGAGCGAAGTGGGTGATAAAGAGCACACAACATGGCGTGACATTTTCATTCTAGTGGATTTAATATGTTGCGGTGCCATTCTGTTTCCCGTCGTGTGGTCGATTCGGCATCTCCAGGAGGCCTCCGCCACGGACGGAAAGGCGGCCACGAATTTGAGAAAATTGAAACTCTTCCGGCAATTTTACATAATGATTGTGTGCTACATCTACTTCACCAGGATTATCGTCTATCTGCTCAAGGTAATATTTTATCGCCACGATTTTTAATATTGAAATGTGATGAATTTGTGTAAGGACGAATTTAATTCATCATTGATTTTGTTTAGGGTAAAGATAAGGTAATATGAGACAGTCAAACAAATTTTCATTTAAAATCATACTAATATTTAGGAAAAAATAAGCAAGTGGAGTGTATCATAATTTTAGACAACTTTAATCATTTCCACATAACCCACTCATACGCCAAAGAGAAAGTTTTATAAGTTTTGGAATTAGTTCAAGTCGATTCCTTCGTCAAACGGCGAAGAAGTTCAATATCCCTAGAGCGAATACTAAACTACCGTAAGACTTCCGACATGGCAAATTCAAAATTTATTTGTAGCTTTTTATGCAGTTATTTAACAATTTCAATAATTCTAAAATAATTTGTTGATAACTTAAGATACCCGAAGACGAAGTAAATATTATAAATTACTGAAAAACAATAATATTGAGTGGAAATTAGTTTTGACATAAAAATCAAAACATTTCATAAAGTTAAAAGTACAAAAAAGTGTCTCAAATTACGTTACTCTACCCTGCTGGTTTAAAAGACTCAAGAAAAATACTTTAAAAAGCCTCTGAAAAAGCAACAGTAGGATAAATAATATTTTTTAAAGTTTTAAAGCGGTAGGCATTTGTGTTAAATATGACACATAAATGATGGTGTCAGTTTCTAAATATTGTTTCTCAATTTCTTTTGATTTTCGCGAAATTATCTTGGACTGATTGTGTTTTAGTATAGTTAATAATTGTCACATTTAGGGAGTTCTAGCAAAGGTGAGGTGAGGAGGAGATAAAAGTGAAAAAGTGATAAAATTCTGACACTTGCATCGAGGTTTGAGTGACTATGAAAATCTATAGAATTGGACAAAATAAGAGGTGTATATTGTGTATTTCACCAAAAAAGGATTATGAACCTTAGTGGCCACATTCTGTGAAGGGTTAAGTGGGATATTTTACTGAAAATATGGAAATGAAAATATGTGTTAAATATGATACATCGTGCAGTGTTTCATCTCTCAACACTTGAGTAATATTTGATACAATTTTGTGTGATTTTTGTGTAATTTTAAATGGATCAAGTACAGTAGCTTCGAATCTGGATAAAATGCCAAGACGGATCACCAGGAGGCTGCAAAGTGTTTGAAAATCTTTGCAGTTACTTGGAAAGACACCGACGAAGGGATTCACTTTACTTCCACGTATTTCGGGGCTACAGGGCGTCACATTCCCTTAGCCAATTTATCCAGGACGCCATAAGTTCAGCCCAAACACTTCTCTGATTGGTTGAAATCTCTTGCTCCTGTAAATTATCAAATAATTGTAATTTTATAGCAAATAAAAGGGTTAACCGTTTTAGTGACTGTTGCATTCATCGTTGCACAGTTCATCCGGAAAAAGTCTGGGAAAAAATTCTGACCGCTCGGAAATTTGAACTCACTACTCTCTAATCATTAAAGTGTTATCAGACGAGGAATTTGTCGCAAGAATTTATTGCATCGACGGGCGAAAAAGTATCTTCCTCTCATCTGATTCATAGATATTGGTTAGAAAGGGACACAGAAACGTAATATTGAGCGATTATCGTGTTCTTCGTACACAATATTCGCTCAGTTTTTTCTCCCTTTCTAACCAATGTAAATCAGATAAGAGGGTGACACTTTTTCGCCTAGTTATTACGTCAATTCTTGCGTGGAATTTTCTGGTCTGATAACTCGGTTAAGCGGACATCTTAACCACTGACCCAAGATATAAGCTACCTATATACGTATAAGAAGATCTATGAGTAAATTATGCATATGCGTTTTGGCTAGATTGTTCCTAAATCAAAGTCTCAGCCGTTTTATGAGGAACCCTACCTTGTCCAACTCCACCATACATTTTAGCTCGCAAATCCTTGATTTTAATTATGAAGAAGTCACAAATATTACGGAAAAAGTGGTAAATTTCTACAAGTTTCTAAAAAGGGGGTGATGGGAGGTGTTCAATTTATCCTTATCAAATTTCATTCCTCAATTTATGCGTCAGTCCAATTCCCTGAAGTGGACTTCACCAACTAACAAAATTAGCATAGATAGTTTACTCTATTATATTAAGGAGAAGATTGGTTCGTTTTATTCCAATAACATGGGATATACCTACCTACCTACACCGGCCTTTGACAATTGAATAGGAATTTCATTCGCATATCTTGAAAGTGATTTTATTTTTCATTTTTTTCTGTTGAACTCCCTTGCAGATAACAGTGGCTTTCCAGTATGCATGGATGGATGAGATGTTCAGAGAGATGGCGAATTATACATTCTTCGTGCTCACAGCATACAAGTTCCGACCAGCGTCGCAGCATCCTTACTTTACAGTCAGCAACAGCGATGACGAGGATGAGGCCAATGAAGTGTAAGTAATAAGTGTGACATGTGTTCTCTCTTTTCTCTCCATGTTTTTCCCGCAAAAAAGCTGTCTTCGGCATCACTGATCCCATATTTTGGGATTAATGGGATTTTCTTTTTCTCCTTTTTATATATTCTGTGTATGCGTTCAGATTGACTGATTCGGGCTTCACTGAAGGATTAACCAAAGTCACGAATCGCTCGTTGCCCAGCAGTGCGACAATTGTGGATGGCAATGAGGAGGAGCGTGAGACATTAATAAGTAAACGCGAATCGAGCCACGAGTACGATTGAAGGGAGAGTAGGTATTCCATCAAGTGCCGAGATATTCGTGTTCGATATATTGATTAACTTGAAATTACTTGGCAATAGGCATCTAATTTCCTCTTCAATCCCTCTGTCCCTCCTGTTTATTATTATCCTTTGTATTGTGAACGGATGTGTAGTATATAATGAACTTTTGTGAATATTTATTATTCATAAATTTAAGAGTCTTGTTGTATATGTATATATTTTTTCTTATTCCATCACTTGTCGCTGTTTCCAGCAACTTTATAAAGAGAAAAAAAGAAAAAGCCTTCTGTCGTGATTTCAATTCCGCGTAGAGAGATACACTCTGTCTAATAGTATATATATAGTGAGTTTTATTGCAAATAATTCTAGGGCAAAAAAATCACTTTGTGAAGTTTTCTTTTAATAGTAGATTTACTATTCCGGGAAGTTTTGTAAAGAGAAAGTGGTTAACACTTCATTGGTTACAGTAGCGTCGAAACGTTGAGTTTTGGCTGCGTTTTGTTTGACAGCGGCTGTCAATTTTGATAATCGATGAAAGGAAAAGCAAGTAAAATAAAGGAATTAGTTTGAGGATCCAAAATGTCTCACTTTCAAAACCCAAAACGCCCAAAACTGTCCCAGAAAATGTTTTTTACAGTAAATAACAAAAAAAAACCTCCCATTGACTAGGGGCGCCACCGTCTAATTTCATCGAAAACTCATCGAAAGTTTCGCAAAATTATATTTTGAAACATTAGAAACAGCCATTCTTGTTTTTGTGTGGCTAATGAAGTGTTAAAAATGATTTTTTTTTACAAAATTTCCTGAAAAAAGAAATTTTCACATGTAGATTGTTTATTTTTGAAGGTAAAAAAACATAATAATTGACTGCATTTTGAATTTTAGCAAGAGAAAAGGAAAAAAAATAAAGAAGTCATTGTGATTTTAAACTTAATATACTTAATGAGAATTTTCAAATACACGGTATAGATAGTTGATAGAATCTTTATGAAATAAAAAATAATAATAATCCTTATTATATAAAAAAAAATAAAGTGAGTTCGAAATAAAGCCAAGTTAATTTTTGCATAACTTTATTTTTATATTAAACTGCACACATACATAAATATCTTGTTAACTGTGTCTTCTTTTCTTTATTTATTTCTTTTTTCTAATTTCTCATTCGCTATTTTTTATGGATTAAAAAGATTTTTTTCTCTACCATCGAAATAATATTCAACAAATGGTGTTTTTTTCTTCCTTGATTTATTTATCTTGATTTCACATCGTATTCAACAATATTTTCTTATCACCATCAATTTCTTCCCAATATTTTCTTTTATTCTCTAATTTCTTTTAATAACAACGTGTCTCTTCCTTCAGTCAAAGTTGAGTTCGTTAAAGTGTTGAAGGTGAAGAGTTTGGCGAAAAGATTTTCTATTTTTTTGTTTCTATTTTGCGTGTGAATTTTTTTAGGGTTCTCCTTCCATTTATTGACAATGATTAGAAAATAGAATGAAAGGTATGAAAAATTTTGAGTGATTTGAGCACTAAAATTATTTATTTTCTTCTCTTTTTTCTATGTTCTAACAAGTGGGTGGGTGGATTCATGTTGGCGGGGGAAAAATGGGAAGGGAATCAATGGAGGGAAATAATACAAAGGAGGATCCTCTCTGATGAACCTCCTATTTTTTTCTTTTTTGGAAATTGGAAACCATTATTCCCTTATTGTTTCTCACGTAACAATTTATTTTATTTTTCACCCTTTCTCATACTCAATAACTTTTATTTTTTCATCTCTTATTAACTTTGTTTAAAAAAAGAACATTAGGTGGAGCAACAATTGAGCAAACACCAGATGGAAAAATTCTATATAACAATGAGAAGTTTTGTCAAGAGATGATTTGAATAATCTTATAGTAGAGTAATTATCTTGGACTTTGTCGTACAAGTTTTTCGCACTATTTAGCATATATTTTTTCAGGACAGGGAGAGCCAAAGGCAATGAAAAAGGGAAGTTGGGTGAGAATTTTCCATGCATTCACCTTTTCATTTTCACCTCCATTATTATTAGAGTTTTAATAATAGAGAAGCTAAAAAAGATCCTCGCAAGGATATTTTCTCACAGAAGTAAAAAGTGTGAAAAGTTTGATGTGATATTTTTTTCTCTGTGTTCTTACTTAACAGTGCATTTCAAGTTACGTAACTATCTTGAAGACGAAATTTCATTGACAAGTTTAGAGGAAAAGAGAAATGAGAAAATTATGCGTGAAAAATGTCTGAGAGCGAAACTTTCTTTCAAGAGAAATGCTTATAAGGGTGCACATTCCGCAGGCAAGACTTTCTTGTAATTCTTTTTAGACTTCGAGGAAGCTTCTGCTATTCCCGCTAAAAGATATTTTATTGGTGTAAAAGATTTGAGACAAATTGCGCCATCTCGCAGAATTTAAAGAACAGTTCACAGCTGTATGATACGAAGAAAAAAATTTGTTTCATTGAATTTTTCCGGCAAGTGAGCGAGCTTTCCAGATAAAAGTTCAGGTAAGAGTTCAGACCGGAAGAAAATTAATCAAGGCAAGATTCTACTGAGGAACTGGTAAGTAAAAATTGAGGTTATGTTTCAGAGGGAACTCCAAGAAGCAATTCACCCGGGAAAGATTTATCGTCCCTGAACCACACCTGTACAGTACAGCAAGATGTGTTCTTGTACTTTGCAGGAAAGAACTCATGCGTTTTGGAAAAGCTTGATAAACAGTATAAGTTGAAATGGTAAGAATTGTCAACTGAAGAGCCAAGTAGGAAACAGGCATACCGGCAGGAAACTATGAAAAACTGGGAGTATCAGATCACACATAAGTTCAAGCACCAAGATAAGAATGAAAAAAGAGAGCCCTAGTGGTATTCGGAAAGATTCTACCAGGTTTTGAGGGAATGTAATGAGTTGGGAAAATGAGGAAAATGGACTTTCCGATGTTTCAATTCCAGAATGTGGGTTTATAAGCGATGATACCGAAGAATCAGTCAAGAGAAGACTTAAGATTGATAAGCAAAATGCCCTGGCCTGGAAAGACTTTGCAGAAACAGCTAAGCTTAAATGGAGCATTGACTAATTTTACAAAGACAGAAAAACGATTTTTTGCTTCTTGATCAAAAAACTGCAAATTTACCTTTATTCTAATACTGAACAATATTTACACCTTTTCTTGATGTTCGTATATTTTCAAAAATAGAGAAATTGTGGAATCATTTCCACCACTCGGCATGAAAATGCAAAATTCGCGGAAGAATGAGGGGTGTCTTTGCTCCCAGAGACTGCCGGGGGCACCCAAAGTCACTCTATAAAGCTGCGCGCGTGTGCACTGCTCAAAAATATATGGAGAGAGAAAAGAATTTTTTATATATTATATACAAAATCTTTGAGGCCGGAATGTTAAAACTTTTAGAGTTCTCGTGGAGAGTTTTGAAAAAGATCTATAAAGTTTGGAGAGTTCTAAACTTTTAACCCTTTGAAATCCTTATTTCTGGGAATAGCAAAAATTTCTTGTAAAGCAACTTACAAAAGAAGTCTTGCTTGCGGAATCGCACCCTTAGTTTGACTATTTTCTTCTTTTTGCAAATCCCATCGCAATTTTCCATGTTTTCGCGGAGATGGAAATTTCCCTTCATTCTCAAAAATGTGCATGCAATTTTGCTATAGGCGAGTGTAATCCACTTTAACTATTTGTTTTATTTTAAACTTGTCTTTTATGATAATATTAGATTTTTTTCCTTTTAAGTTTATAATCATTTAAGTAGTTTATTAAATTTGTAAGCTAAAAACTTTCTCCATAGACTTATGCATTTATACTTCTTCATCCCATTTTGCTTTGTTGTCTGGAATAGATTTTAAGATTTTTCTTTTTCTTTTTTCAATAACTTTATAAATTCTATCTTGGGAAGATAGAATGTTTGTGGATTATTACAAAAAAAGCGATTAAGAGATATTTTACTGTGAATCTTTTCGAAGTTTAGATGATTTGTCATCTTAAGTTTATTTTATTTTTCCTTAGTTAGCGCATAAGAATTTTGATTTTCCTCTAATTTTTTTTGCATTCATTTTGTCCACTCCCACTTAGCAACTAGTCAACCCCTTAAGGCTAAAACTTACTTGTTTTTTTTTCTTAGTATGTTTTTTGTGGATCTCGTGAGATCCTGAAATTTATTTTCCAATTTTTATGTAATTTATAGTGTCTCTAATTATATACACACTATATATAATTCAATCGTTCTTTGTTTTCTTTTTCTTTGCAATGGCAATTTAAATAAAGTTTTAAGCCCACTTCTTTTGTGAATGTCCTCACGAATCGTTTTTTTTTATTTATTTTTCATGCGTGAATTTTTTTTCTAATAATTTTCAACACCAACAATTTTCAGTACGTAAATGTTTTTTATTTTTTGTTTTCTTTTAGAAAATACTGCAATATTTGCATAATAATTGTTCTCTTCCTCAATATTGTATTGCGTTCAAATTTTTTTTTTTCAATATTTTTTTCAATGAATGTTCTAAGAAAGAAACAAAGCCTATTTTTCAAATTTCTTTTATATTTTCCAACATTTTTTTTCTTTCTCTCCTGCTTGTTTATTCGTTTATTCTTTTGAGAAATTTCTAAACTTGATTTCAAGAGTTTCCTCTTCCCATTTTTTTCATCATTTTAATTTCATTATCTTATCATCATATTGCATATTTTTTATGATTGTATTTTATCACAGAAAGTTTAAAATAAAGGAAGCAGTACAGAATGAATTTTTCTCTGTTAGTCCTCCCGTGGTTTATATGAAAATGCAGTGGAAGTTGCAATTTAATTAAATATTTGTGTGATGCTTCTGAGCGTAAAAAAGTCGTGCACGATAAATCAGAGAGAGGATATTTCTGTCGCAGTGTTTTTCCCATTCAACCATAAAGTTAACTTGAAACAAATTTAGCAACATAAAGGACGGCTTTCGCAGTTTTTCTTATTTTCTTTTTTGGTAATAAACCAAGGTTATCTCTTGATCAAGCATATTTATCCTTTAGATTTACAATTTGCACCTTTTCTCTCAAGCTTTAAAATGAGAACCCAAGAGATTATCCAACTCTGCAGAAGAACAATGTTATGTATATCGCATATTAGGCCTCAAAATTTATAATATCTAATAACTTTCTTTGCGCAACGAGGTTCTTCATTAGTTTAGCAATTAAAACGGAAAAGTTATGCTGCTGAAAACTTTTTCCATGACTTGAATTTCTTCTCGTGTTTTAACATCCTTCAATATTGTATAAAGCACAACATTTATGAATTTTCGTTTTCTTATGTTTTATCTTTCAAATGTTTTTACTTTTTTTTAATATTTCTACGAGCAAATAAAAATTTCACGCGGCATCTATTTTTTTTCTTTTAGTAATTAATACTTCATTTAGTTAATTTAATAATGTCTCATATTTTTACATAACTTGCTTTATTGTTTTTTCCTTGCGAATTATGTCTTCCATAATGATGTAATGTTCATAATTATCCCCTTAGTAATTATTATCATTCATTATTAGAGTTTATGTGCCTCATTTGATGAGAAATGCGGCAAATTGCTTATGTAAATTATTTCTTTACAATTTTACCTCACACTAGACGGTATAGAAGTATGGAAATTTTTCTTTTACTAAAGGTGTTGATTAATGTTTAGCATTTACATTAATTTATCAAGATAGTCTCTAAAGTTTTTTTCTTCCTTTTTTTACTAGATGAGTATATTATATTTTTTTCTCCTTTCATTACTTTATGTAAGAGAGTTTGAGGTTGACAAACATATCAATAACTCTTCAAGACAATTTTATCACTTTCTTCCCTTCTCGGAGCGTTTTATACTTCTTTTCATAAAATTTATTGGAGGGATTTTCAATTTTCTGCTTGATATTTTCTGCCACTTAGAGGGGACAATAAGGTACACACTCAAGGCGCCCCCTCCTCTTCCACCCATCTCCTTTGCCATCACATCCAGTTGCTTGAGTCAAAATCTTCACCGCAGAATGAGAAAGTTGACTTTGATGATGGGACGACATGACAATTTATTATTCCTTTAGCCCACACATAGGTATATCGTGAATACAATGTAATTCCCTCATCTGTTGTTCATTGGGGAAGAAAAAAATTTATAAAGCATGAAAATTGCCTTGAATGTTATTTAACATTCGCCTCCCACATGAGAAATATCTTCATTTGATGCTTTTTATTTATTACTTCAGGATAAGAGTTCTCTTTTCTTTATTTTTATTAAAAATTGTATATTTACGAATTGACATTCTCATCGCTTATGTTCACCATTAATACATTTTATGTATAATAACAGTTGGTAGTCACCCTGCCAGTGACTACCTTGTGTGGAAAATTTCTTTGTCAGTTTATAGATTCGATTGTTGTAACACAACTTAAAATTGTCTTTAAACATCTTTTATACACATGTTATATAAATTTGCAAAAGCAAAATTCCATTTAAAAATAGTGTTTGTGTGCGTTGTTTTTATCCATTATCTTGTTTTTTTGCCACTTAAAAACAATCCGACAAACATTGCAATTAAAAGGACATTCAACATGGACAAGCACAATTGATGATTTTAACGATTTTTCGGGTTCTATCTTACACCAAAAAATCACTTTCATTTCATCCTCTCTCTCTTGCTCTCTTTTGATTTCTCACATTAGAACATTTTGTAGCACTTTGTGTTAATCAGAGTGTGTAAGAGGAGAAAAATGATTCTTAATTGTTCACCCAGAAATTCAATCAAGGATAATAAATTGAACAGTGTTCGCAGCAGTTAATCAAAATGTTGGCGCGCAAATAAATTTTTGTGCAGGGGAGAGATTGGGAATTTTATGGGTTATTTACTGTACACTTGCTCCATCTCAAACACCCAAAGACGGTTAATCACCACCTAAACTGAGTGCTTGTACGATTCTAGGATCGGCCTTGCTGCCCTCCCTAAACTCCTCAAGTGTGAGTCGATCATCGTGATTCTTGTCCATTTGATCGAAGATCTTGTCAACACGCTTCTGTGGGGTATTTTCATCCTCCGTTTGGGGTTGTTGGCCCTTTAAAAGAGAAAGAAAAAACGTGAGAAAAGTGATGAACAAAAATACGTGTGACTTTTCCAACGGGCGCAGAGAGAGAGAGGAAAAAGTAGAAAAGTAGGAGATGTTATCATATTAACATAAACACCATAAAGATGATGATGATGAGGGAAAGGAGGGAAAAATAACAAAATAATTTGTCCCTCAGCAATAATGATGTGATGATTGAGGAATAAGAGTCATGCTTTTCATTCTCAACACACGTCTCTCCTTGATATATGGTGGGAGGAAAAAAATTGCGTGACCGGCTTACACGGGAGCTATGATTCTTTTATGGTCAACTTAGAATGAGATCCAATTTGGGCTTGTCTTTAAAATTTAGTGGTTAACAATTTCAGAGAATAATTTTAATATTTTTAAGTTTAGGGACGCCCAAACCCGTTGAAAAGTTGAAATTTTTAATCTATTGGTTTATCTTATTTTTTTCTGACCACCTGAAAAATAATATTCAAACTCTTAGCCTGCATTAGAGCGGGGAATTTGTTCGAAAAATCCCCGGGGACTAAAAACATTCCCCGGGCAATTTTGCATGCTTTCCAGGCGCAAAACTACATAGCTATCTCGCTCAAATGCTTTAATAATTTTTCAAAATTCGAATAAAGCAGTTGCTGTTTATTGATAGTTTTGGATTCTGGATGTAAACTGCAGAAAAATTGACAACTTTGAAGAAAATGTCTGAGACTAAGGTAATCCATTACAGGCTCCCATTCTAGAATCCCATTGTTGTATTTGGTTTGCTTCATCAAGATTTTATCTTTTCATAACTTACTTATTCTTACAGATATGAGATTTACAGGTAGTTTTGTTTGAAATCTGGAGGTGGCCATTAGTGGTTTCTCTTTTGAAAGGTTTTTTCCACTTATGTCCACGTCATTATTACAAGTCGCGCTCAGCAAGCTTTCATCAAATCGATTAAAATAATTCGTCGAGCCTCTGACAGAGTAGTTTTCCAGTTAAATCTCTGAAAAATTATGGTATAAAATGCTCTTACTTTTCCTGGAGAATCAGTCAAATAAATATAAGAATACCTTATTAGTCGAATTACTATAACCCAGGGGTGAGATATTAGGATCAAAAAGGCGTACACCACTTCCAATACTTCCACTTCATGTAGAAAAGCTCTCCAAAAGCTCCAATTCGGATGCTTTCAAAGGAGCTTTCATCCTATCAATTTTATTTTAGAAAGCTTTTCTAAAGCTTTCTAAGAATGCTTTCTATGTAAGCTTTTCAGAAAGTTTTCTAAGAAAGCTTTCTGTGAGAATCGCTGAATAAAAGGCACTATATTGGCACTTAATAACGCATTTATTTGCTCTTGATCTCGCCACACGCGCTCTGACACATTGACACGCTTGTCACATTCCGCTGTCACATCGACTGACAGTTTTAGTTGGCT
>CAKKOB020000753.1:0-25154 GCA_918844115.2 Phlebotomus perniciosus | reverse complement strand
AAAGTGCATTATCTTGTTCGCTTCATCAATTGCCCGCCTCTCCCCTATTTCAAATTTCATTCAACTTCATGGGAGTACTGATCAGTGAGACCAAAAGTCATGTGAATTAAATTCTGTATTTGAAGATGTTTAAATTGTTGGGGTTGTTGGGGATGGTCAGAAGAAAATTCACGAATTTCACGACTTTTCCTCTTTTTCTCTCTCTCTGTTATATCTTTTCAAGAAACTTTTATACTTACCACCATCTGGTAGATTGCATCCACAATGTTGTACATTTCGTCTCGCGTGATATAGCCATCGTTATCAACGTCGTACAAGCGAAAAGCCCCTGTAACGATGGTGGGAAATAAAAGTATTTATGAAATGACTTTCTCCTCCTTAAGTATTGATAATGGTGCAATTTTATGTCCACCACAAACGACCAACTTCTGCCAGGCCAAAGGTGGGCGTATATACGTGGGATAGTAAAGAATCAGAATTACTCACAGTGGAGCTTCTCATCGAGATTCCCTCTGGACGTTATGGACAGAGCTCGAATGAATTCCTCAAACTCAATTGAGCCATCCTGTAATAATGATGGACAACAAATTAATTTCATCGTGTTAAATTTATCTCTTCTATTAATTTACTGAAGAGGTGAATTAGATATCACAGAATAGAGCTTAATTGAAAGGTCTTTAGTATCAAATGAGTGGCGAGAGATTTAGCGATGGACAAGGATAAGAGAGGGAAAACCACTAATAAGGGATTAAATTTACTGTCCTTCTTACATTGTTCTCATCAAACACTCTAAAGACCAGCGATGCAAATTTGCTGGGATCTCCTTGGGGGAAAAATTGCTTGTAAATCTTGATGAAACCCTGAAAAAAGTAAAGAGAATAAACCAAAAGGAATAAATATCTCGTAGGCGATGAGGAGTGTTGAGATTTTTTTGCCTTATCTCGATGATAAAATAAGAAAAAGAGAAAAATTGAAAGCAATTCACCTGCTCTGTCAGCAATCCATTGGGACAGTCTTTGAGAAATCCTTTATGCCTAAGTAGTTTGCAGAGAAGATGAGAATAAAAAAGAGAAGAAGAAGAGGGAGAATGTAGAGAAAAAAAGGCCATAGGGGAGTGGGGGGAGGGAAATTGATGAGGAGTCTCTGAAAATGATGGGAAAATCAATTTGAAGTTATTTATTGAAGCCAACACAATGACGATAAATGTACACAGCATGAAAATCATCAAACAATTTCTAACAATATTTTTCACACAAACTTCAAATTGAATTTTCCCTCACCCTTTCCCTCCTCCTCTTAATTGTATTACCCATCAGTTTTCTTTTACATTTTATCCAATAAAAGCGACCAATTATTGCTTTAGCCATTAACATGAGTTGGAAAATTAAGCGCGACAAAGAGAGGAGAAAACATTTAAATGTTTAGGAGGAAAATGAAATTTAATCAAATTTTCTATCGTTTCTCATCAATATTCCAACAATGTTTTTTTGTTACACTTCGCAATAACCATTTACAAGTCGCTTCTGTTTAACAAAATTGACGCCACATTATCAAATATCAGCGACAATTTGCCTCAATTAACGGGGTGAGTTTTCCCTAAAAAAGGCCCACCCACATCACAATTGAATATGCAAATGGTGATACAATTGAATTTGGGCGACATTTTCCATGCAATTCCATTTATTTTTCATCCTTACTCACCACTGTCTAATTTCCTTTTCTGTGACTAAAATCCATTTGGAAGAGAGAGAGCATGAAATGGAGAAATGAGAAAATTTTCCACTTATTATCATTTTGCTGTTTTCCCTCTTACTCCCGCCTCTTATTTTTTTCTGTATATAGCTAAGGGCGGAGATATGAGAGGTGGAAATAAAATTTCAAATGTAAATTTTCTAATCCACAACCTCTGATAAACTTTTTTTTGCGCTTCCTTCTTTTTTCTTGTTGCTAAGAGTTGGTAATCATTTTCAGTGTCTCATGTTTCCTCATCCCCTGTGGAGACTGTAAATATTTTCACTTCCATTTAAATCCACAACGAAATGATGTTTCGCGCGCGAGATACCGCCGAAATGGTGGTTTGGAGCATAAATTTGCTGTTTACAATTTAGCACAGTGCGATGAGAACTCCTCTGAGCTTTTAAAATGCATAACAAGAAATTGTTGGGGTTTTTTTAATTCTGTCTGCGATATTATAAAACTCTGGGAAACTGTATGAATCAAGGCATAAATTTAGCGTGAGTTTACAAAAATGCAAGAACGACTAATAAATACGCGTAAAACAAAATTAACTAATAAAATCAAATTTAAGAGATTTTCTAAGAGTGTCCCAATTTACCCCACCTTACCCTATGTATTCAGAAGTTCTAGAGAATTTAAAAAAAAAGAATGTTTTATTTTTGAATTTTTACAAACTCTGTTACAGCTTCCCAAAAAAAGTTCTAAGCTTTAGTCGCCTTTAGTCCTTCCAGAAGATTTCCTGAACCCAAGTAAATATTCTTAAAGATATTTAGATTACATAAAAGCCATTCTTGAGAAATATATTCCTCGTCATTTTCCTCCCTCTCCCCTTCAATCCCTTTTCCCACCCAATTTTCCATCCGACACGTAGACACAGTGACGATAGATGAAATTTATAGGTTGTTCCTCCCCAACCTAAGAAATTCACTTTAATTTAAATCAAATCCCAATCACGCCCCCGGGAGACTTTTATTTATGACTACAAATTTATTTATAGTCAAGAAATGTGCGAAAATGAATAATATAAGTGTAAAATATAAATAAAACACCCACGAGGAAGTGGATTACAAAAAGGTGCTGTAAGAAATATGAGACACGTTCTCAATTCCTCCGCAATGTGCTAAGTTCTCGCGAATGTGCGTGCATATTATCTATACCTATCTGTACATATGTATTCCTACGCATATATGTGTTAAATCAAAAATACAATTCCCCCGAAATTCGTGAGAAATATTTTACGTGGGGTAACATTGCTATATATAGAATGCAATCTCTGGAGAGATTAAAATAAACCCCTCATAAATAATACTATGTAATTACTTGATAATTATATGCACGACAGCTTTATGCAAATGATAAATTATCTATATACCTCATGTTGGCGAGCTTGAAAAATACCCCACTGCTTGGGAAAAGATCTGCAAAAAGGCTTATGCAATTGCATTTGCATCTCCTTCGCGTGAAAATGGGGTAAGAAAAAGTGAAAAGTAATTATTTTCTCACACAATGTGTCTAAGAAAAAGAATGTTGAGAAAATATTGAACCTGTTGCTGGTTGAGTACATATAATTTAGGAGAGTGTGAGGAGGATTATGAAAAGTGTGGATTATATCACTTTGCCATGTACTCTCAACCTTCATCTTACGAGAGCTTCTTCCCTCTTCACATTTCACTCTTCATCTGACAAACATCTCATGGTGTTATCTTCCATGCTCAAGAGATGGAAATTTGGCCAAAATATACAAATACGTGCAAAAGAAAGTTAAATAGACATGAAGTGTTGCGTTAAGTTGAAGGAAAGGCGGAAAAAAGCAGAGATGAAACATCGACGCTAAGGAACTTTCATCGCAGCATAGTATATAGTGAAAAGCTCAAAGTGGCTTAAAAAGCTCCCCAAAGGGTAGGGATGGGGGAGGGCAATAAAAATGAAATATGCGAAACTTTCAAGTTAAACTTAATGACAGTACTAATACTTTAATATCACAAACTGGTGCGCCCAGAGAGTGACTCTGTGGGAAATAATAGTTGACAGTCTCCACATAATTTTCCCTTCAAATCGCAATTCTGGGGAGGAATTTACATTTTACACGCCAAATTATAAACTGTTGCCAAAACATTTATGTCAGTACATAAAGATCACCATTATGTCGGTGTTAATTTGTAAAATTGGTAAAACTCTCATTTTCATACATGATTTTCTGTATTTACGGTATTTGCCCTAAAGAGACCACATTTTCATGAAATACACTTTGAGAGTTTCATGAAATTACTCTGTCGTTTTAACCCTCTTTGTAAAATAATTGCCGAAATGTCGATTTATAATAAACACTTTCAGAATATTGCTAACCAATATTGGGGGGCAAGGGGAGATATTATGATAAAAAACAGTTTACACCACTTATGACGCTTTTCTCTTTTGTTTGAAAGCTCTTTTCATGCTTTCTTTTATTAATAATTCTAAACATATTCTCAGAAAGTACTTGGAAAATCTGTAAAAGCTTTCAAAACTTTTAACCAAAGGCATTTCTTTGGTTAGAAGGAAAGCTCTTAATTTTCTCCAGAGTGAAATGAATTGAATAAAGCTTAAAAAATATCATTACAATATTTAAAAGCTCCAGGAATATCAAAAGTTTCCAGGAATGTTCGGAAGCTTTATTGGAATCTCAGCAATTTTCGCAAATGCTTTAATAAAGCTTTTAGCAATAAAGTAAAGAATAATAATAAATTAATTAATAAATTTAATAAAGCTTTTTAAAGCATCGCTGATCAAGAGCTTTGGAAAGCATTCAATTGAGTTTTAAAAATTATTGTAGCTTATAAATAAATTTTTGGGAGCTTTCGAAAATTTTAAAGAGCTTTTTTGTCAGTTTATGAGGTTTCGTTATTCATTTTATGCTTTTTCATCCTTAAAATTAAAAAAAAACAAAATGAATAACGGAAGCTCATAAACTGACCAAAAAGCTCTCAGAATTTTCGAAAGTTCCCAAAAATAAGCTAAAATTTTTTAAAGCTCAATAGAAAGCTTCCACAAGCTCATTTTTGAGAAATTTTACAGAGCTTTTATGTCAGTTTATGAGTTTCGTTATTCATTTTATGCTTTTCAATCTTAAACTTTTTTTTTGAAAAAGCATAAAATGAATCACAACAGCTCATAAACTGACCCACAAGCTCTTAAAATTTTCTAAAGCTCCTAAAATTGATTTATAGCATTTTATAAGCTACAAAATTTTTTAAGGCTTCCTAAAGCTCTTGATCTTCGATGGTTGTAAAATGCTTATCTTATCTATTAGCACTTCCACTTCATTTCCAGGTACACCACTTCTGATCATAATATCTCCCCCTCGTTTATAGGGGCTTTTGACCCTTTGTGACAGCTAAATTATTCAAAGCATATAATGAAGTGAATATACTTACAGTATGTATCTGTTGTCAGTCGATCAATTGTGTCCTGCTTTAGTTTAGAATTTTTCTTGCCCATGATGTGCGATATTGGAAATTTTTTGCTGTTTTCTTTCTCACTGAATAATTACTTTGCAAGGGAGGAGAGCGTATCGCTCGGTTCTCGAAGGAAAACTAACACGATAATTGTCACACAATTAAACTTTTAAACTGGGTGTCATTCAAACAAGACGGAAAAAACTCACAACACACCTCAATTCAATTTGTTCTACAATTTTTCCTCGGCAATTAATCACAGGTTTCAGCTTTCACCTTTCTCGTCAACTCGACTTTAGTATGCATGAATGTTTTATAGATTTAACAATCGATTAATTAACTTTTACCACCAATTCTCTTCCTACTTTCACCAACTCTTTTGCCCCTTTTCTAACCGTTGTCATTAAACACAGAGTCACACATTAATGTTATTTTCTTCCTTGTTTCTCCTTTGCGTTGTCTTCCACTTCTAACACAGTTTATTTTGATTAATCACATTCCTTGCTAGATTTTTTTGGTTGTTTTTCTTGTGAAATATGAATCCACATGGAGATGACTCCTTGTGTCTAGCCGTGAATAAATTGCGATAAAATCAATTTTATTGGTACTTCAGCAGAGCATCAATGCATGTGATTTTCCCATGCGACTGCATGCAGATTTATGATGAGACCAATTGAAAAATAATAGTCGATGGTATATTGGAAAATGTCTTCACATCGTGAAGTGGGAGGGAAAAAAATGAATGATGAAAATTTCTATGCGGCAAAATGATGATGTTGGCGCAAGAGCCGAAGGGAAAAATGTTGAAGATATCATTATGGGTGGAATTTAGGAACTTAATGGGGCTGCAGATGATACAAGAGTGCTATATGGGGTTGTGGGTCGTCCAGTGTGGCTTTTTCATACACGCTTTTCCCACCAAAAAAACACAACTCTGTATACGACACCATGAGCCATGGTGGCGAATTTAATACACAAAATGGAGAGATTTTCTATGGTGGATGGGAGAGGATGAGGCATAAAATATTATCGCTCCGGATGAGTGAATTGCTTCTGGGCTTTGCAACTCCTTATGGTGTGCGCCACATATAGCAAGGAAAATTTCTGGAACACAACATATTGCCGAGCTCCCAAAGTTCCATTTACTTTCTCTTATACATTTCTTGCCATCAAAAATCATCACGAATGAGATTTTATTATGCTATTCCTTTTTTTTAAAAAAAAAAAGAAAATGGAAAGATCTTGGAAATCTTTCACATCCAATATGTGATAAAACCGCAAGTGTAAGTGCATAGTTAAAACTTAGTTGAAGCTCTCTGGAAAAACCCTGAGACAGTGTTTTTTCCCCAGAGAGAAAATGGATAATGCAATAAGAGATAGAAAGTCCATGATTTCGAAATGCACTCTAATGGCCATCAGCTCAACAGAGTGCAATTAAAAGCAAAGATTTCACCCCCATGTCGCTGTCTTTCACTGTTTCGCGATAAAAGGCAAATGCCACGTACAAGAGACATTTTATATGTCTGAGGGAAAATGTTAAAAGAAATCAATAATTTGCTATTTTTTCCCCTTGTTTTTGTCTCCATTTTTTCTGCGTCTCTAAGCTAGCATTTCAGGCAAAATAAAATTGCAATAACATAAATTTGCTATAACTAATATAGAAGTGAACAATAATTTCACATTGTGGTTATAAATAGTTCTTTCGCGACCTTTTCTTATTTTTCTTTTTTTCTTATTCATTCCAATCGTCATCCCTCATTCCAGTACAGCGTTTTAGGATACTTTTACCTCGCCCCCACATTCCTCCCCATGTCACATGGCAATATTGCAAAGTACTGTAACACCCCCACAATTTTCTATACCGCCCCAAAAATCTCCCCTTTTCATAAATTTATCGCATCAGAGAACTGCGAGAATTGACTCAATAGGGACACATTTCATGCTATTCTCTCTATTGGCAATCGATTTCTCCTTCAATCCCTTATAGAAGCTACATATCCCACCCTCTAGGGAAGGGCTATGTATAGGCCCTATACCCGCCATCAAGAATCACATGCGAGCAGCGTGAGTGACGCTTTCGGCCTCTGGAAACTTTTATCATGGACATTTTTTCCATTTGTAGCATTTTGTCACAATGAAAGTATACCCGGTGTTATAGGGGGTGAGAATCACCCCCCACTTAATCGCAAGACCCCTATTTGAAACCCCCCAGCCATCAGGGTGAATTCTAGGAAACTGGATATTTCAATGAATATTTTTCACGTCCCAATAGAGACTTGACTTGAGCTTTTGCCAAAAGGAATTCCAATGTCGATTTCTTTTTCAATATCTTAAAGCTGATGAAATTCTATTATTGAAGCTGATGGCTTTTTCCAAGCTTTCTCCCAAGCATTGACTCAGATGTGCAAAACGTCGATGCAGATTATAATGACACCTCCTTCCCACATTCAATGGCATTTGGCGCGGAAGGTTGGAAAGTTTAATGAAGCGGATGGGAGCCCACTTCCGTGCCAAAGTGTATCTGACACATTGCAAGGAGCAATTAATTTTTATTGATGCATAACACCCATTACTAAGAATATAAATTCCTAACATGTTTTCCTACATGCTGTAAATATGGAGGAGAGTCTCATAAAACTAATTTTCAAATCGATAAATTGGATTTGAAGCTCTACTAAAATTTATGTATTTTTAAATAGGAACTTTGCAGAATGAGATGGTATAGGAAAAAACTTTAATTATCGCGATAAAATATTGCTGAGAGCGAACTTTTATATATAATCATTCGGATTAAAGTCTGAATAACTTTGTTCTCGAAATTTATTGCCGCAAAATGTCCTTAAGTCTTTTTATGATTTTTTTCAGTCTGTAATTTTACCGCAAGAAGTAATTAAGGGAGAGGGAGAGAGGAAGATTTATAGTTTTGTGTGCTTTTTCCAATATAACTACGGTAACTTTTTTATTTCAAATTAAAAGTCAACAAAGAATTTTCTCTTCTAATTATAATTGGAAATTAAAATTTTGCTCAATCACAATTCTGGCAAATATTGAACAAATTAAATTAAAACTATTCTATTATATATGGAAATTATTTCATTGTATATTTAATGATTTCAATTAATTGAATCAAATTAACGATTTCCAATCACTCATTTAAATTTTATACATAGTTTAATGAAGCCAATTGATCCAATTATAACTCATCACTTCAGCAATTTCCTTCACGACTAATGAGGAAATTTTTAAATTCTATTATGGCTTTAATACCTATGTAAACTGTATTCCAAACTGAACCGGACGTTATTTAAGGAAGTATTTAATGAAACGAGTCAGGAAAGGTTGCTCATCGGTCAGAGCTCATGTTGCGGTCGATGGATGATGGAGGTCTTCAAGACAGCTCCAACGGGATGTATGATTCAAAGCAAATACACAGTTGAATATAGACTAGGTATATAAAATGTACAGTAAAAGGAACTCTCACTGGTTCAATTCGCCATGGGTATTTGAGGGTAACAATTTACAATAAAATTCTCTACCCTCGCAAACACAATTTGAACACAAAATGAACATGGCTGACATCTGGAAAATCTCTATATGTCCGAAAATATAAGATTTAGCATGGGATTTAGCCATTTTGATGGCCCAATATACGCGCTCCCGACTGCGTAAAGAATAATACAGAAATCCAGGGATTTTCCTTATTTCTCATAAATGCCTCCTCAAATTTTTATCCATCTGTTTCGGGGGTTTCGGGCTTAAAAGCCAAGCAATGGTAATCGGAAATTTTTGATCATGAGTAAACCTGCCTCATCATGAGTAATGAATTTTAGTAATTTTATTTATTTCCACCAAATGGAGCACCCAGCAAAGTCACTTTCCTCTCCACTTTTTCCAACTAATTTCTCCATGAATAACCCCAATGCGGTACGAGGAGGCGTGTGGGGCAGAAAAAGAGATCAGCAAGAATCACAATGGGTGTGAGATGAATAAATATAGAAATTTATGAGATTTATCTGCATGGTCTGTTGAAGAAACAAAGAGAGATGGGTGTGAGGATGTGGAAAAATAACTTTTCGAGAGATTGACGACAGGATATGGAAGATTTGTTTGCAAGAGGGTATCCACAAATGTTCAATACAAGTCACATATTCCTCCACTTTGTGTGCTCATCCATAAATTTTAAATGGTCCAACAATGCGTCACCACTTTCCTGTAGGACCGGGGGAGCCTTTTACAAGAGGTGGCAAAAAATACGCCAGATGGAATTTTTAGACATGAGTTTGACTGAGGATTTTCAGACAAAAAAATATATTATTTTCCTGACAGGGTGGATCGGGTGTCGGAGTCTGATCCTGTGTGCCACCACATTTTTGTCTATAAAACCGCGTGTATCGCTGCCACAAGATACGCATATACACATGTTTTCCAAAGGGTGGCCCTCGCGGGGGAAGAGGATGAGTGGAAAAAATAACAGCCACCCTTTTGATTATTTATTTATGTTGTATACATTTCATATGCGGCGACGGTGCGTGGGCGGGTGTAGTCGACAAAGGGGGGTGAAACAGCACCCAGATTCACTGTGGATACACGTCACAGTTCTAGGGGGTTTGTTGCTATATACTTGAGGGGTGAGAATAAATATTTGAAGTGAATGGAGTGCTCTCTGGTTGAAAACCACCAGGCGTCCCCATTGCCACATTATAATTCCCTCCATTCTTGTCTCTTTGGCTGCGTTTAAGCTGAAAGCCAGAGGATAAATTTGAATGTTTCAGGGTGAGCACTTGTGAAAAAGGGGGAGAAACAACAGTTTTGATGCCACGCGAGATTCAATAAATTATTTATGATACGCTAAAAGGGATTTTACTGCCTTTGGCTCACTGACGCCGCGTAGACGACAATAATACTTCAATAGCTTAGATACTATTTGCCCTCCAATTAATTGCACACTTTTTCTCTCTCCTTTGGGAGCATTTTCATGTTGAATGGGGAGTGAATTTGGAAAACAATTTTATTACCATTCATTATTCACAGGGCATATCACCCAAGTGGCTGTGACAAAGCGTCTCACTGGGAGATGAATCACCATCTAATAAACCAGGAAATTCATGGAAAGTTCAAAGGAATCCCCACTGAATTTCCCTCTCTCGCCCCAAAAGGCTTTCACATCAAGAAAGTTAATTAACATTGAGGTGTAATTTTACACATGGTGGAAAATGTGACTTCTCCAAGGTTCACATTTTTACGTAACCACTCTTTTACGCAACTGTGTTTCGCAGTTAAATTACAAATTCCATCAAGCACTTTTTGGAGAGGGGGAGGAGAGAGCGGAAAAAAACATGGGATCAATGCACAATATGTGTAATGTACATTTCATGTAACACAAGAGAATATTGTCCTCCCATTGTAACATCAACAGGGTACAAGTGTAGAATCTGTGGCGCTGAAAACTTCCAAGGTTGTTGCTACCGTTCTTGATGCTGAGCACTCGCCCTCAGCGTCGGTGCCCCATTGCCGAAAAAAGGGAGCTTCCAACACGGTGATTTGAGCATGAGAAATTTTCATTATAATTAAATTGAAATTTCTCCTCATACATCCTCCTTGGCAAGGAGAGACAAACTTTCAAGTGTGGCACAACAAGTTCTTCCCCCGGAGCAGGAAGGACGTTTTTGGAAGTGAATGTGTCATTGGAAGAATAGCAAGAGGAAGACGTGAAGAGATAGAAAAAAAACTATCAAGAAAATTGATTTTATCACAAATGCTGGTAGAGCCCCCGAAAAAAGGCGGATTGAAAAGAAAGCTCTTCCTCCGGGGCTTCACATGCTAATTTTCGCAAGACAAAGGAGAGAATTGCCCTTCTTCATTATATACTTTTCTTCTTTTCCCTCTACATAACTTCCTCCACTCTGAGTGTCCTTCTCCTTGAAGTCACTTCTCTCTAATAATTCCTAATAAATTGCCTTATTCAATCCCAGGATTTATGAGTTAACACTGATGATATTTATATTTATTTCCTCTTTTTTTTTACTTTCACACCTTTTTCTCCTTTCTTCGCCTCTTTTTTACACTTTTCACCAACAGACAAACTAAATATTCTACAGAGAGACACCAAACACTTTGCTACAATCTTCTCCTGATGGTAGCTTTTGACACACTGACTGAGCTCTGCCAGCAGCAGAAAGCTCTCCGGGCCACCAGCAGCAGCAGCACCAACATTTCTAAGGGTGTATAGGTAGCTGAGCTTGTGTGGGAGAGCTTTCATGAGAAATTTAAGGGTAGAAGCAGCGAATCCTATCCGCAAAGACACGAAGAGAGCTCATAGAAAACTTCTAAAGAACTTTAAGAGACAATTAAAGACGATAGAAATAACTTTTCTAAACATCCAGGATTAAGGATTAGTCCTTGTTCTTATCTCTCAATGAAAATCTATACTGATAAAAATCATTTGCCCTTACATTTATGGTGAGCTTTTGGGTGTTTTTGTGAGCATGTAGTAACACACCAACACTATTGGATGTTGAGCTCTTGAGAGAGTGGAGGAGAGAGAGTAAAAAAGCACTAAGAGAGCAAGAGGACACAAAAAGCACCCACAAATTCAAAGGAGATCAATACACTCATATACCTACACATGTATACATATTTATCTATAAAATATGAGGGAATTTTACGCATTTTTCTCCATTTACCTCAAACTGTTCATCTTTTCTCATCCATTTCGTGTTCTGCAATTTTTTCCTTTACCCCAAACATCCCTCATCCATCCCAGAGACGAAGAACATGTCATCACTCTCTGGCACAAACACATAGATGTGGGCCTGGGTTCAGTGATGAAATTATACAAATTCGGGGTGATTATTTCCGAACAAAAACCCGGATGACTGATGATGACTTGAGACTTTTATCGTTGTGAATCTTTCTCACTTCACATTCAATATGTGGGGAAAGCATAGAGAAGAAAGTGTGAGATCTTGAGGTCCCATCCCGCATTCAAAAAGGTGTGGGTGGAATCCTCTTTTAGCACCCTCTTAAGCACTTTTTATTCACCCCTCATCCCCCATCTATTGGAGCTCTTTTTGTGTACTTTATCAAACTCTTCTTTATTTTCCTCCTCGCTCGCCTCACACAATACCATCATTTCAGCATGAGATGCTGTAGAAATATTCACCCTCATCTACAACAAGGACTCTCACCTTGACTGTGGTAAGAAATGGGATCTTATGTGTAGCGCAATGCAAATGGGAATTTAATTGAAAATATTGAATAACAGTCACAAGATGGTAAATAAATGGGATGGTAGGAGAGACAACATAAATTTGTGGAGGGTGGATAAGGTCGTTGGTTAATGTACAACGCATATATATATAATCAAATGCGGATTTAATGCGTTATATAGGAAGTGTTAAGCTGAGTGGAGAGTTTGGGCGATGGAGGCTATTGTATGAGGTGAAATTGCAGATAAGGAATGATAAATTGCTCGTTGAACAGTTGGAGTTCTAACCACAATAATGCGAGGCTCTCCAACCCCATCATACAAACACAATCAATGCTCTTTCGTTCTAGCATAAATTTTATTTTCTATTAATACTATAAATAGTCACATATAAATTCTCCATTAACTGGAAATGCGTGAACAAAGATACTCATTGAGCGTGGAGTGAATGGAAGCAAGAAGGGTAGGAGAGTTTCGTCAAATGCTCTGAATTAATAGATTTTTTTTTAGAATCATATGAAAATTAATCAATTAATGGTTAGTTATTTTGTGAGTTTTTTTTGTTAAAGAAAACAACAAATAGAAAATCCAAATAATTAAGCAAAAAATTCTATAAGTGAGTGATTTTAATCCATCACTGACATTATAACTCCTCCACCAAAACTCCCAACTTGGAGCACAAGAAACGAAGAGAAACAAAACAATAAAAACAGCAAATCACATATAAAACTATCGGGGCAAATTAAATTCAGGCCCCAGCCAGAGATAGGCAGTTATCGCAAGTTGGAGAGGAGCCATATTCCCAAACTTCAGCTTGAATTATGAATGAGCTCAAATGATACATATGTAATATACATAGCAAATCCTTGCACAGCGCGCCTCATACCCACAAATCAATTTAGCAATTGATGAAGGAGACACCGACAGCTTGTGAAGCTGCTCAACATGTCCCTTGGCTCCGGGATTTTGGCTATGACGTCCACAGTTTTGGCGAGAGGAGGCAGGGGACGAATTTTGCAGTAAATCCCCTAATTATTTACCCTTTTCGAATCCAAAAGTCCCACCACATCCAAGCCCACCCACACCTGAAATATATCCCAAGGTATACCTCAGTGAAGCCGCACACGCACAGAGAACTCCTGAGAATTAATATGATTTGAAGGGGGGTGGTGGGAGAAATTCCGATTGAGCGCAGAGAATTTTACCGTCTAGCTGGAGAGTCAAGTCATTCAGCCACACTTTGGGGTGTTCCTCTTTACATAGAGACTCTTGTGTACATTTGGGTGGAAAAGCTCAACCACACAGTCATGAAGCAACTACACATCTCACACTGAACTTGAAACGCTTGGGTGTCTCGGAGGCGCTGCAACGACGAGGGAGGAGTTTGGGGGGAGGAGGGTTACTCGCCCAACATATTTCCACACAAACACACAGCCTCAAAGGATCCACCACAATTTTCATTTGACTCTGTGTATACAGTTCGTGCTTGAGGTTTTTCTGTATGTGGAGACGCCTGGTGGGTGAATGGAGACGCCTGGTGGCATAGTGATTCGCACACACATTGCCACAGTGCTTGAGAGTCATTCGGGAAATGGCTTGGGAAAATGGGCACACATATGAAAAATTCTATACCCACTATATTGACTTGCTGCTCCACCACAAATTCGTGGCGTCCACACAGTTGTGTTTTTATTGAGAGAAAAATCTCCCCGTAGGAAAATTTCTTCGACCCAAACACCCACACTCTGCAGTGGAAGGATATTCTGAGCCAGAGCGCATTTACCTCGATGTCAAAAAGTCAATATTCATCAAATGGTGCTACTCGTACACTTCCTCATCAACCCGAACCGTTTGCAAAACTAGTGTTTGTGACTGGGAATCCTACATTTCTCCTCCTAATACAGCATTGAAAATTTCCAGCAGAGCAAAAAAAGGATGCTTTTATGTTTCTAACAAATGTATGGATGTTACGTGTTCGTTTGCGAAGAATCAAAGAATCTCTGCGGAAAACTTCTGGTGGGGGGCAAAGGCCATCCAAATGGGACAACAAGTATGACAAAACATTGACCAAATGAAGCATAAAAGCTCTGGCTACAATCTTTTGCAATAATCACAATGTAAGAGTGCCTTCAATGTCCTGTCTATATACATTTATATATATTATCCCTGTTAACCCGCCCCCACCTTGCGTGACTGAATCGATTAGCCGACATCAAATCAATTTTATTGTTTGTTATTGTTTCAGCCCATTCTTGGAGCTTTTCGGTCGACATGGTGCCATGGGTGCTCCATGTATGAGGGTTTGTTTCCTCCAAATCACCCCATGATGTCGAAAATAGGGATAGTATAAGCTTCCGACTGGTGGGTGCTCTCACTCGTGTGTTGATCAAAGGCTAAACATTAATTGTTCTTTGGTGCTTCGAACATGAGTGGAACGGAAAAGCTCTGACAATGGCTCAGGAATACATAGGGGGAGGGCAGGCATACATATTGTTGGATAAGCAACTCTCACATCGCCCCCCAAAAAACAGAGGGTTGAGCTGAGGGTTTTGTTTTATCACTGGCTGCTTACACCACCAATATTTGATGGAGATTAATAAATAATTAGGGTTATTGAGCAACAGTTATGGTCTCCACACATCTGGGGAGCATTTGCCAGAGTGAACAAAGGAAATATACCCCCTTCTGACATTGGGTGGCATCAGGTGGAAAAGTGGAGCAACATGTTTGTGAGTCTCGCCTCGCTATAATGGAAAATTGGTGAATTTCCACAGTTTATTATTAAATGGCGGTGAAGTTATTGGCTCCCCCATCCCCCCCCATGGTGCATGCAATTCATTCACCGCATATCCTCCAACGCGGTCTTGGTAAATATTTGCCTCACAGACTTGTGCAACCCAAAGAGATAAAATGAAATTTTGCCAATAAAGCAATTTCTCTCGGAGAGTGCTCTATATAATCTCCACGCTTCTGTCAATATTGTGCCCCCAGTTGGGGCTCTTAGTGCTCTATATTGCTGTAAAAGTACAAAAAGAAGAAAGATTGTTGGGGATAATAGGAAAATTCAAGCTAATTTTTTAATGGTCCTTCCTCTATATCTCTCATATTGCATGTTGCACGACTCCGCCACAATAAATTCATATTAAGACTTGATTAGTCCTTCAATTTGTACAATGGAGTAGAAATCCTACATTATATAGAGATATGCAAGAACATATAATCGATATACAGCTGAGGGGATTCTTTTTATAGAATTAAGTTATACAACGAAAGCTCTAATTGGGAAAATCGCGTAAATATTCCAAATGCGAATTGATTATTGGTAACAAATTTAATCTTTTGATTAGTTTTATCCTGACAAGGATATTATGGTCGGAAAGATGTACTGTACACCCTTTTCCAGCACTTCCACATATTCTTGAAAGGATCTCGAAAGCTCCAGTTTGAAAGCTTTGAAGAACTTTCATCCCATTAATTTTATTTTCTATATAAGTACATATACAAAGCTTTCTAAAGTTCTTTTAAAGAAAGTTGTCTAAGATCTTTCTAAATAAGCTTTCATAGAAAGCTTTCTAAGAAAGGTTTCTAAAGCTTTCTATGAAAGCTTTTTGAGTAAGTTTCCAATAAAGCTTCCTGAGAAAACTGTCTATAAAGCTTTCTATGAAAGGTTTCTAAAGCTTTTCAAAAATGGTTTTGAAAGCTTGCTATGAAATCTTCAGAGAAATCTGCAAAAGCTCTTTAGTATTTTCAAAAGTTTTAAAAATTATCAGAAAGCTTTACATATAATAATTTCAAGAGTTTTTATTGTCCCTAACTTTTTACATCAATTTTAGAAAGCTTTCAGCTAATCGAGCTTACATTTTTCAAAGTTTCGAAACTTCCTTAAAAGCTCCTAAAAGTTTTCAAAAGCTCCAGCTCTTCCTTGGAAGCTTTCAAATTTTATTGAACTATCTTAGCACTTCCAGTCCACTTCTGACAATAAAATCTCCCCCTTGATATTTTCTAAACTTTCAGAAAAAATATATGACTAAAGACCTTGGGAAGGTGGTGGGATAAAAAAAAGAAAAAATTATTTATCAAAAATTGATGAAATTAAAATGCTAAATCATTTTACTGTAGTTGGAACTAAAATATTGATAAATTGAGGAAAAAGATCAACAGTAACAAGCTTTCACGCTACCAAATATTAACCTGAATAAATTATCAATTTCAATCGCTTCCATCGCTTCCCAATTGCACAAGTTATTGTTCCATGTAATTACTTTCCTATATGGTTTGTTTGAATGCAGGTACAGTGGCTGTGAGCGATGAAGCTCAATTTCTATTTTCATTTCAATACCAAATGAATTTCTCACCCCGCAGGTATTCTGTTTTCCCAAATTGAAGTAATTAGACACCGGCAATTAATTCTCATCAAATTTTTCGGTGATTTGCCTGCGGGAAGTCATGTTTGTGCTGATTTTCTTATAACATTAAATTCATCTCGTGTAACTCTGCGATTCAATCTTTGACACCCCGTATAACTTCTATTCTATGCCCTAACAGTGAGAAAACTTTCCGCTGTGGCTTTACACCTTACCACAATTACCTGACTTTGGAAGCTTTCTCATCTCGTAAATTTTAGATATCACCTGCGGTGCCTGCGGTGTAAGGGATCACAATTTGGAATTGTTAAAAACTCATTGGTTTTCAATTAAAATATTATTAGCAGATAAGTTATTGTATCAACGGTTTTAACACCTTTTTCCTGGGATACATATTGTGCTTTTTTGTGGTCAGGAGAAAGCTTCCAAATTAAACTTACTGTTTACCCAAAAAATATGATGGAGACAAATTGAGATGTTGCCCCACCGACTATAAATTGATTATAATCTCTTCCGCTGGGTGTGGGCGTTGAAATGGAAATGGAGAGTGGATGAGCAAGAAAAAAAGAAGAAAGATCTAATGATGGCAATTTGTAGATTGTGTAATGTATTACATGAGGCACCCAATTGATTCTTGACCCTCCCCGCGCGGAAATATTCATGGGAGAAAGGTGCGGGATATTTTTAGCCACCGATCCACCGAATGACCGTGAATTGGCTTTCTCCATCTCAGCGAAAGCGAAACCTTTGGCGTGTGATTAAGGCATTCCCATATTCGCCAACCCCAATGGCGAGAAGTGAAACTACATTAGATGAATTTTGCCCGTGTGTACGAGCTTTCAAGCACCAACACGGAGACTATAAATAGCTGCCTCAAGGCGAAAGCGTCTGAAGTAGAGGAAAATGTGCGGGATTTTCGGTGATATCAAAAGCCATGTTGCTTGTCTGGGGCGTGATTAAAAGCACCAAAAATTATGTATATAACGCAGAGAGAAATAAATCATTAAATATTTTGCAACGTAATGCCGCTCGCGACACTCTATGGTGAACATTACAAAAAAAATCCTTTCACAATTTTCCCCAACAGCTTTGAACATTGTGGTTGGAGGATTAAAATTCATTCGTGGTGGTATTAAATTGTCAAGCCTCCCATACATTAACATGCTATATAGATGGAAATATGATGGGGCTGGAAGGCCTTTTTTCATCGCGTCCCCATCAATTTTCTAATCAAGTCCTAGCATCACCTAATGAAGTTTTAATTCCACTCATATCCGAAATAAATCTACCAGACCCTTTTTTGTCCGTTTCATCAAATGTGTGGATCATTAGAATAATCGATGTGGATATTAATATGCCATATGTTTACCAATTACCAATAGATTGATATTTTAACAGAGGCCTGGAGGTTATTGGTGTTGGTTTTGAGCATGAATTTCTCTTCAAATAATTATTTTAGTCAAATATGATATTTAAAGCCTCCAAGGTAGCAATCAGGAGCTTATGAAAGTTAATATAGAGCTTTAATAGATTTTACATTATAAACTTTTTAAAAAATATTAAAAATATTAATAAATCTAACAAACTATGCTGAAAGCCCGCAGAAACTTAAAAGGTTATAGTTTTCAAGAGCTTTTAGAATTCCTAAATGCTTTTGAACGCTTAATCAGTTGAATTCTAAAATTGTTTAAAGTTAAAGCTTTATTGAATTCCTTTTATAGCTTTTCTGAAAGAATCTTTGAGAATTCGTCATACAAAAAGACATACACCTATTCCATATGTTGCAGAAAAGCTCTCCAAAACTCCAATTCGAATGCTTGGAAGAGTTATTATCCCAATTTTAATTTCTATACTTACGCCTTCTGAGAAAGCTTCAGGAGAATAAATAAAAGCTCTCAAAGTTTTGAACCAAATAAATATCTGACTTATCTATTCATCTTACGATAATACATATCTTCGAAAGCTCATCAAAATTGACAAAGGCTTGTCGGTCTTAAAAAAGCTCAAAAAATTATCCAAAACTGTTCAATTTTTTCAAATTTTCTTTCATATAATTCATATTCATCATATTTCCAAACAAGATACCTATAATTTTTTCGTAAATTTCTGTAGAGCTTTACAGCAATTTTAGAGAGCTTTCTGCTAATCCAGCTGACTTGTTTTTGAAAGTTCAGGAACTATCTTAAAAGCTCATGAACACTTTTAAAATCTCAGTAAGTTCTTCAGATCCTGAGTGAGTTCAAAAAGTTCAAACTTGGTTCTAACTGTGTATAAGCAAATCAAAAAGCTGTAGAAAAATTTCCAAAAGCTCTGAACCTCTAGAAAATCTCTTAAAGCTCCTGATGCTTTCAAAATTATTTGACTTATCGTTATCTTATTGATCTCATTCCACTTCCGAAAGCTCTCGCGCACTTCCATTCAGATGTACACCATTTCTGATCATAATATCCCCCGCATCCCCCTTAAAATTATTGTGAGCTTTTACATTTTTTCTTCAAGCTGAGCAGATAAGATAACACAGGGAATAAATGAAAATTGAATAGAAAATTAAAATCTCCCTCTTGATTTGTCTTTCTTTATAACATTTACCTGGCATAATTCTCTCAAAGCTGAGAGATGTAACTAAAAGCTATTTCAAAGCTATTATGTGAAGTGTATCATTCGTTTTTTAAGCTCAAAAAGCTTTGTCTGACTATATACATTCCTTTCATTGAACTTTTTTGAGCATTTTTCCGAGACCGACACATAAATTGTCAAGCATTGGAGGATTTACCATGTGAAGGATTTATAGAAGAGGCTTTTTCTCCCCACAAGCATTTCCTATATCAATTTCAAATGAAATAGAAACCCTCGCTATAGGGACTGTTTAGGAACAATCTCTAGCCACCCTCTCAGACTTTCCCTAATCTGATGGTGGGCCAATATGAAAGTTTATTGAGACTGTGTGCCGTGTTGATGACTAAGCCATGCAAAAAAAAATTAAGTTTATCAGTATTCAGCTTTTTCTGCCTTTCGCCTCTCCAGGCGCGCACTGGCGCGCACAGATATTTGTGTGTGCCATCCCTTTTTGGAGTTTTTCACTTTCTCGTCCGCCAGGCGCCAAAAAAGTTTTTCACTCTTTTGCCTTTTTCCGCCCAAGGATACGAAGCGGGGCGGGAGGAGGAAAATTTTGCGTGTAATACCTTCAGACGAAAGGGATTCCTCGCACACACGCTCTTTTTGGGTGAGTTTTTAGGGAGTGGGAGAAGATTCTCGCGCTCGTCTTGTGGTTGAGAAAAAGACATGAGAAAAAGCAAAGGATCTGCACACGAGCAGATGAAAGGCAGACATAATATTTTGTTCTATATTTTTGGCGATATGATGATTAGAATGTGAAATGCGCGCGCCTGAGGATGAAAATCACAGCTCACATAAAGCCACTTTTGCTATTGCGGATGTTTCATAACAATGAAAATGAAAATTATTCCTCCACCTCCGCCTCAATTCTCATCATTCACTCCCCTCCTACCAACTCCTCAGCAGAGGATATATAGCTTTTCTCATTGTCTTCACAATCCATTCACTCCGTGAAATGAAGAGACAGACACAAATGCCGCGCCAAAGTGAAAAGAATCACAAGGTGGAAATGGGGTGGGTGGCACAACGAGGAAATATGAAAACATCTGAAACAGAATGTTGTCAAAAGTTTCTCCCTCAAACTCAGCCCAAAATGGACTTGTTTGTCATGTATCTGCATCATACTTGAGCTATCGAAGTCAAGGACGGAAATGCAATCTTTCTTTTTATACCATTGATGCCATTGATGACGATATTTCAAAGTTAAACGACTCAATAGATGAAAACTAAAAAAAAGCTCCCATTAAAGCTTTTTGCTATTGCTACCTATTACATTATATATAATTTACCCTTGAAATCCTGGCTTTTCATTGGTCGATAGAAAAAAGAAAATATTTTTCTGCTTTAAAATTTAAACATAGATATTTAATTGTGTTTATTAATTTGGAGGACTCTTCAAAGCTGAAAAGGGAATAAAGCAACTAAAGCAACATGAATATCCTCTGGCATTCTGAAATGGCAACAAAAGGCGAAAGCCGAGACGGATGTTAAGTGCGAGAGCTCAACAGTTTTGTACACGAATTGATCTTCTCCTCGGGTGAGCACTCGAGATGGACCAACAAAAGCTCTACATTTAGGAGATTTAAGACATAATACTCTTACTGATGCACTTTTGTCTCTCCTTTTGTTAACAATACAATGTACGTTAAATTCTGAAAATATACAAAATTCTCCTATTTTTGAACAATATCGAATTGCAATGTACAGAAGGGTTGGCCAGAGTGGGGTTTCTTATAACCCCTTTAAGATAGGTTCACTTCAAGGTGAGTAAAAGACGTCTATGAATATACGAGTGAAAATGGGAATGGGAAGAGTGACTTTCGATTACCCTTCAGCCATCTATGCAAAAAGTTTATTTTATGCTTTGGCAGGAAGAATTGTGCCCAATCTGCCTGATGTGGAGGGAGGGTTTTTTTTACGAGAACATTTTCTGCTCAACATGCGATACTCATGCTCGTTTTCTTGTCCTCCCCCACCTCCATGTATTGCCTTTTCTGGCTCTCTATGCTCTCTATTGTGTTCATGGCATGAGATACCGATATTGTTCCTCAGAAATATTTCTCAACAACATTATAAGCTTTAAGTTCAAGTGCACATCCTCGACTTGGCAAGGGGGAGAAATAGGAGAAGCACAGGAACAGTTGTGCCTAAAATTGGCAGAGGTTATTTAAAATTATCAGTAATTCTGGAATCTGCATTGTCGGTTATTTATATGTGCAAAATAATTATAATATATTTAAATTGTTTCTCGAAGGGCCAAAATTAACCCCGCTATTAACCTCGAGCTAGGGGTCAATTGCACCCTCCAGTACGTTAGATATGTATAATACATCTAAATTTCGAGAGTGGGTGGGTGGGAGGAAATGACCTTCTTGGAACTGCTATATATAGTGTTGATAAGAACTAAATTTTAACTCTATCATCTCTGGGTAAAGATTGAATTTTGAGAGATGAAATCTCTGCTATTTCTTGTACTCACAGAAGAGTTCTCCAAAATATCTCGGTGTTCCCTAATCTGAAATCTCCTCTACATTTTTTGCCCTTGAGATTCTGTTTGAAAAAAAAAAATCAAAAGCAACAGACAAAGAGCCTTTCTAAAACAATCAGAACAAGAATTCCCTGTTTCTTAATCTCATAAGAAAATCTGAGACAGAAGATTCATCTTGTTTCATTCAAGCACTTTTAGATTGATTGACCAGTGAGTTCCTCCTGGAGATTCTGGATTTAACCTAAGTAAAAAAATGTTCCTGATCAGGTGATTCCGGAAATTATATAATCCAGTTTTCCATAAAATAATTTAATTTTAAAATTATACCTTACCAATGAATGGTTGGAAAATAATCTCTTTTAACCAATTATTATCATCAGAAGTTATAGTTTACTTAACGTTTCCAAAGCAATTCTGCTTAATAAAATTGCGTTTGTTAGTTTAATTGCGTTAAAATAAACTTTTAAACCGTTCGTTATAATGGTTTCTTAACGCGTTTCGTTGCGTTAAGAACGCATTTTAAGCCGTTTAAAAGCGTTTTAACGTAGTTTAACTGAAATGTAATACAAATCGGTTTAAATTTTTGCTATATAAACAGGCTAGACCGGCTAGATTATAATTTGATCCTAGATCATTTTTGATCCAGACTATTTTAACGTAGGAACGCGGTATGAGGCCCTATATATCGCCACATTGGATTGCGATTGGATTGTCCCAGAATCCGAATCTAATCTTGTCATTCACATCGCGTGTAGGAGTTAAATTACAGTTTTAGCGGGAAGGCTTTTTTGAGGTTAGAATCCTAGTTTTCTAAGATTGTTTCAGGAAGTTGAATAGGACTCAAAACGTTTTTTGCGATACTCATTGCAAGATTTTTGCCCACTAATGCTTATCTAATAAAAATTTCAGCTAGAATTTATTTCACAGCATTTGCCACCAAATCAAGCATAAAATGAGGTTAGATTGCTCCGAATTAGGACAAGTGGGATAGATTGAATCTAGTCCAATTCCATCCAACAAGCGAGATTGGACTTACCTTTTACTAATTAGGATTAATCTCAATCTAATCCGGCAATGTAAATGATTTTGTGAGCAGAATTTATAAAAATAATCATTTTCTTCAACTCCGGAGATCGATTTTGTATTTTTTTCTTCATTATTCATCCTTCTGGTATCCATAAATAAAAAACAATTCAAAAATAAAAAAAATTGAGGGAAAAAACACGTCCTACCGTTCCCCAAAGGGTTAACAGTGTTAAATTGTCGAAAGCGTGAGAAATACGATATTTTCAGGTGAAATATAAATCTTATTTGTATTGATCTTTACACGGAATTTAAATAAGAGAATATCATCCTTCAATTAACATTAAATTAATGTGTAATGTCTGCATGAGTTGTAAGTAAAAAATAAATGAAATGTAGTTAACAATTTCCAACTTGTTACACCACAATCCGTCGGCTGTTGTCCTGCTCACTCGAAAAGGGGAGGGAATGAAATCCTTCTTTTCTTTTATCATTATATCTCTTATTTCAAATTTAATTGCCACCCGGGAGCAAGTCTTTTTTTAAATCCGCCCGCATCCAACCCGCCGGAGGCTCTCTCTCTCGCCTCTTAGAACAGGAGCGTACTCATGCCACCCATTTCGGATTGCTCCTTCACGAAAATCTCAAAGTACTGGTAGATGATTGTGACAGCCAGCAGAATTCCCGTGCCGGACCCGATCGCACCCAGGAAGTCCGCCAACACGGACAAGGCGCCGATGCAGAGCCCACCGAAGGCGGCCGCTGTTGGGATGTAGCGATTGAGTTCGTGGATCATCGAGTGATCCCGATGACCTCGCATAACCATCTGTTGCTCCTTGAGTTGCTTCGCCACCTGGAGGTAAAAGAAAGTATTAGATCTTCCCTTCCGGGAGTGATTGATAGGAAAATGGGGAGTCTTACATCCTTGGCTGAGCTTCCGGAAACATCAATCCAGGTCTTGGAGAAGAAGGCGCAAGAGCCCAACATGAAGACAATGTAGAGGAGGGCATGAATGGGATCCGTGAGGATGTGTCCAACATTCTCAGGTGGTGAGAGGTAGTAGCATAGCCCACCTATAGGATATGAGCGTGCCGGACCACCTCCACCCACATCCGCCCACACGCCCAGCATATTGACGAGGAAGTTCCCGTGGAACTTCACCGCCAGCATCTGTGAGATCACATAGAGATTGGACACGAGCGCCGATTGCAGAATGATGGGTATATTGGATGTGTAGAAGAGCTTTATAGGGTAGCTGCTGTACTGGCCACGATAGCGCGCCGACTTGATGGGCAGATCCACCCTGAAGCCCTGGAAGTAGATCACGATGGCGAACACCAGCACAGTGGCGAGCAGATTCATGAGATTGGGCAAATTCTGACGATAGAACGCCTCCCTGAGAGCACGAACTTTATCCTGACGCGTGGCCAGGAGGTGGAACAGAGCAATCACAGCTCCCTCAAACTCCGTACCGCGTCCAGTATTGACGGTGGTGGGTGAGAAGGCCTTCCACACGATCGTCTCGCAGATATTGGTGGCAATGAAGAGGGAGATTCCCGAACCGAGACCATAACCTTTCTGCAGGAGCTCATCCAGCAGCAGAACAATCAGACCCGCCACGAACAATTGGATGATGATGAGGAGACAGACACCAGCTCCAATCTCCGATGGCTCACCATACATCCCAGTCATCACGTACACAATCGCCTGACCGACAGTGATGACCATCCCGAAGAGCTTCTGGGCACCATTGAAGAGCGCCCGATCCTTGGGCGTGTCACCCACTTCGATGATCTTAGCGCCCGCCAGCAGCTGCATAATCAGTCCGGACGTGACGATCGGGGAGATACCCAACTCCATCAGGGTGCCACGATTGGACGCCAAGATGACACGGATCCAGTAGAAGGGATCAGCTGAGTCTGAGCTCATGATGCCAAACAGAGGGATTTGGCAACACACCAGGAAGATGAACAATGTTATGGCCGTCCATAGCACCTTTTCCCGGAATTGAATCTGCAAAGATGGGTCAATGGATTGAGGTTAGGAACCCGCGCAACCGGGAGATGTAGCTGGGCAGGAGATCCCCTGGAAATTTCCTATATCCCAAGCATTCAAGGAACTCTTCCCTCCCAGATAACCCTGGGATAGGAGGAGAAAGTCTCCCGGAAATCACTCACCTTTCTCTCTGGCTTAGCGATCTCAGGTAATATGCTGCAGAAGGGCTTTATCACCTCCAGGAATTTAACTGAAAGAGGCAGATGATCAGCACTGGATGACTGGGAATC
>CAKKOB020000752.1:26552-36766 GCA_918844115.2 Phlebotomus perniciosus | reverse complement strand
CAATTCCTCGGCTCCCCATCGGGTGGAGGTGGAGTTCACCACGAAGATTGTTAAGAATGAGTATATTGTGGCCTTTGATGGATATTATAGGGCCACAACGCGTGAGAATTACCTCAGGGCGGCTCTAAATGGTTCGAGAGTGTCCAATTGGCGGATTTTGTCACGGTCGAATCCCGCCAGTGACTTCCCCAGTGACTTCGATGTGATTATCTTGGAGGAGTTTGAACCATTTGAGGGCTTGCAGCTCATCAAGAGTCATCCGTCGGTGAAGAGTGTTACGCCTCAGCGGATGGTGCACAGATCCCTGAAGTTTGTTCCACTGTCAGCGGCGGAGATTGACGAGGAGGCGACGGAGGAGAGACAGGAAGAGGATTTGGATGAAGAGTTGATCAGGGAGTTGGAGAAAGCCACGGTGACGGGACGCAACTTGGCGGCTACGAATGAAACCAACAGACACATCAACCGACGTCTGCTAAGAGCTATTCCCCGGCAGATCACCTCCCTGCTGAAGGCGGACGTCCTGTGGGGTCTGGGAGTGACAGGAAGAGGCGTCCGGGTGGCCATCTTTGACACTGGTCTAGCGAAATCTCATCCGCACTTCAAGAGAATCAAGGAGAGAACCAATTGGACAAATGAGAAGAGCTTGGATGATGGAGTGAGTCATGGAACTTTTGTTGCTGGAGTGATTGCGTCCTCCAAGGAGTGCTTGGGCTTCGCCCCGGATGCCGAATTGCACATCTATAGGGTTTTCACGAATAATCAAGTGTCCTACACCAGTTGGTTCCTGGACGCCTTCAATTATGCCATCCTGAAGAAGATCAATATACTAAATTTGAGCATCGGAGGACCGGACTTCCTCGATCATCCCTTTGTGGACAAGGTAATTCTTTTTTTAATTTTTGATAAGAAGAACAAAAACACTTTGTTTGGGAGAAATTTGCGCCTTTTGTGTGGATAGAATAGGGTGAGGCAGGTCATGTAAATATTTATTTTTTTTTCCTTTTGTTTGATTTGATTCGGGGAAGTTGGAGAGGCGTTCATTGATAAAACCAACATATTTGCATATTTGAAGCGTAGTATATTTGTTTTCGTTCAACACGCTTTATTGATAGTCGTGACGGAAGCGGTATACGGGTTGTTAAATTTTTATAATTACCCACAAAATCGTCTGGCAGCTAACAGGGATATACTCTATAATTGGTCAATGGAATAAAATTTGAAGGCAATGAACGGTAACAAGATTAATCCTAAGCTTGTTTGCGGATCTCTCGAGTTCCCTAAAAGCCAAGGGATGCCTCCTAACAAGGGATTTGGTTTCCTGGGATTCTTAAAGATTTTAAAAACGCTTTCTTATAAGAGACGTAAACCCTTTTCAGTATATACATAAATGAATGATTGTAGTTATAAGGGTCGCTGATGGATTCCAAATACGGTCACACTTCGACTCTAATCTTTAAGAGTTAAATTTAAATTTAAATCTAAACTGATTTTGAATTAAAAGTTTGGATCCTAATGTTTATGGTCAGGTTACACCTAGGATCTATTATGACCCCGTTTTGGAAACGTCTCGACCTGGACTAGAACATACTAAAATTTTAAACCGATCCATGCCATAGGGGCCGAACTATTTAAAAAATCTTTGAGTTTTTCTAAAATGGCGGATCAAGGAGGGAGCGGGGGATGTAACATTACCATTCTCTTGCATTGCATAGATGCATAGATATATAACCTTTGCCGAAAATCGCAAGTCGATAATTCTTACCGTTCTCTCGTTATAAGCCTTATACGGTCGGATGGAAATTTTTTGAAGTGCACAACGTTTTGGGAATGTGGGGACTCTAAAACGTGTAGCGCCCTCGCTCAAAAGACCCAGCGGTGACTACGACTTTCGATTACAGTAAGCTGGGTTTAGGGAATCCCAACTTTGAACTTATTGACTGAAAATCAGATTCGTCAGAATCCTATATGTAAGATGAAAATTATTTTGCAGGTCCTGGAACTGACCGCCAATAAGGTGATTATGGTGTCGGCGATTGGAAATGATGGTCCACTTTATGGAACCCTTAACAATCCCGGTGATCAGAGTGACGTGATTGGCGTCGGTGGGATCAATTTTGAGGACAATATTGCCAAATTCAGTTCCCGAGGAATGACAACGTGGGAGTTGCCTGGAGGATATGGTCGGCTAAAGCCAGACATCGTGACGTATGGGAGTCAGGTGAAGGGAAGCAATGTCAAAGGTGGTTGTCGGTCGTTGTCAGGGACTTCTGTTGCGTCTCCAGTTGTTGCAGGAGCGGTGGCTTTGTTGGCTAGTGGTGTCTTGCATAAGATGGACCTTGTGAATCCGTCGTCGATGAAGCAAGCGCTCATTGAAGGAGCCACTAGACTGCCGGACAGTAATATGTTCGAGCAGGGACATGGAAAGTTGAATATACTGAAGAGTATGAAGCTGTTGTCGTCGTATAAGCCAAGAGTTACTCTGAGTCCACCATATTTGGATTTTACGGAGGATTACATGTGGCCCTATAACACACAAGCGCTATTCTTCACCAGTAATCCAGCTATCGTGAATGTGACGATTCTTAATGGAATGGGAGTGATTGGGAGGGTAGTGACCCCGCCCACTTGGCATCCTTATGCTTCCGCTCAAGGTCAACTGCTTAATGTTTCGATTGGACATTCGGAGATCCTCTGGCCGTGGTCGGGCTGGTTGTCGGTTCACATTCAAGTCACCGAAGCGGGAGCAGCTTTTGAGGGCATCGCTCAAGGTCACATCACTCTGACGGTGCAGAGTCCGGCGGGAGGTGAGGAGGCGGAACCTAGAAATGGTACAGTGAGCTTTCCGGTGCGCGTAAGGATAATTCCAAAGCCACCGCGTGATAAGAGAATCCTCTGGGATCAATTCCATAGTCTCAGATATCCGCCTGGGTATCTACCTAGGGATAACTTGAAGATCAAATCAGATCCACTAGATTGGCGAGCAGATCACATTCACACGAACTTCAGGGATATGTATACGCATCTAAGGAATGCTGGCTACTACATTGAAGTATTGGGATTGCCGTTCACTTGCTTTAATGCGTCCAACTATGGAACGCTGTTGATTGTTGATCCGGAGGAGGAGTACTTCCCGGAGGAGATTGCTAAGCTGAAGAGAGACGTCTTGGAGACTGATCTCAGTGTGATTGTGTTTGCTGATTGGTATAACACCAGCATTATGAGGAAGATTAAGTTCTATGATGAGAACACAAGGCAGTGGTGGATGCCGGATACGGGTGGAGCGAATCTACCAGCGCTCAATGAACTCTTGAGAGAGTTCAATATCACTTTGGGTGATCGAGTGAGTGAAGGATATTTCGCCATGGGCGATCACTCAATGTACTACGCAAGTGGAACGTCCCTCGTGAGATTTCCTCAGACTACGGGTTCGATTGTGATTGAGAGGGATCTGTATGATCAGGGAGTGGAACTGCTGACAAATGTCACAGGAGCTCCAGAAGAGACTCAAAAGCGACGAGCGAGATCGCCAGTAGCTGTCTTGGGACTTCTTCAAGTGGATGGGAGCTTTGCTCAGATCAAACATCCTGATGGTCAGGAGGTCCATCATGGTGATGATGTGGACATGTATAAGGATTTAGGTGGCAGTGATTTGCAGATGGAGAAGAATCCCATCCTCAATAAGAGAATCCTACTGGATGCAACGGAGGAGCGTAGTAATGCATCTGAGAAGCGCATCTTGAAAGCAGTGGAAGTGGATGTGGCGGAAAATGAGATTAGTGATGCTGAGGAGGATGATAAGACACTAGAAGTGGCTCAGGTGAAGGATGAACTCAAGATATTACCGCATAGCACGAGGAAGGGTGGAAGAATTGCTGTTTACGGTGATTCCAACTGTTTGGATTCGACACATCTTGAGAAACCGTGTTTCTGGCTCCTCGACATGCTGCTGGAATACACGATGACGTCTCATGTTGCGGGACTCCTCAGTGGACTCAATCAATCCGGGAAGATTCATTTCCGTAAAGGTAAGGTGGGCGTTTAGGTATTAAAATGGTCATATTTCCGTCCGTATATCTATCTGTTACTGATCAAACGGTTGTAGTTAGAGATTTCGGGTTTTCAGGGACCCCCCCCCCCTTAAGTCGATCCAAAGATCATCAAGAGATCCTTAATTTTCCCCTTAAACCCGGCCTTCCCTTAATATTGATCTAAATTTTCTTTTAGATGTGATATCGCCTGCTCGGCTACCCAACAACAACCTCCACATGTATTCGAAGGTCCTGGACCAGCAGAATGCCAACAGGAAGCGTGATATACCGCAATGTCCGCGCCTGATGTGGGAGAATCCGATTTTTCTCAACATTAGTCAGTCTATTGGGCTGCAGGGGGCGAATGGGGCGTCCGCCGAGGGTGCGGGCGGGGAAAATAGTGCCAATAGTATTCTCCGGAAGCTGGAGAGCCAAAAAGGTGAGGTACGTAGTTTTGGGATCTTTGTTTTTTTGTCTTTTCCTCTTTGATTTTTTTTGCTTCCCAATTTGTTGGTATTCTCTGCTGAACTGTTGAATTTTGGAACAGGTGGTGGCATGAATCCGGATGAAATAGATCTGGGACTGCTGCAGAATCAGTGGCGCGGGAGTCACGAGGATACGGTGAACTTTGCCGATGAACCAGGTGCAATTGTCAAGGAGAATGTAGAGGAGTCCTTTAGTTTCTCCATAGCGATTCTCCTACTGCTGACACTCGTAGTGTTTCTTCTATTTATTAATTGGTTGAGAAAGATCCGTGGAGCAGCGAATAGATCCCGGAATACGTATTTCTTCAATATTTTAAAATTGTAGGAAGAGGAGGAGGGGGGCCACAGAGACGCTTTTAAAATTGCCGCCTGTGGTGAGTGAATATTTGCTAAGGTACCAAAATGTCACAATTTCACGATTTAATTAGCTTGAGACGTTTCAATTATCTTCGGGTTATATTTTTTAATAAAAATTATTCTCTAGGAATTGAAGATATATGAACTGCGAGTTGTTATCATTCACACAAGGAGATATCCGTTATCTTTTGAATTTGGCGGAATCGATTGAAGGAAGCGACATCTAGGATTTTTACGTCAGAACGAAGGACCGCCGATCCATCAAATACATCAATTTTGAAGTGTTTTGCATGTTTCGCTGCTGGAAAAATGACTCTGGACGCGAAAATTCAGCAAGAATACAAGATCTTGGCGGAATAGTAAGTTTTTAGCTCCCTAATATTCTTGATTATTGTGTGATTTACCTGAATTATTGTTTTTCTTTACAGTAAAATGATGATGAGTGAGAACGTGAGAGGTGTCTATGTGATTCCCTCCCATGACAACTCCCTCAGTAAGTTATTCCCGATTTTCCTTGGTTTTTCTTTAAAAATAACACATTTTCTTGCCTTTCAGCTTGGTTTGGGGTGATTTTCGTCCGGGAGGGTGTCTACAGAGATGGAATCTTTAGATTATCCATCACTCTTCCGGACACTTTCCCAAACAACACGCAAACCCCTGTAAGTATGCAGAGTGCAATTGTTTTGGGGTTAGAATTGAGTTAGAAAGTATTATGGCGCGTAGAGGATCTTCCAAGATAGTTAGTATCTGGGGGAGTTGCAGGGATGAAAGTCCATCCCAAGAAAGACTCTTGGGTTAAGCGCTAAGCAAGAGCGCGAGAGAGAGCGACTCCGGGGGTAAGATTGACAACGAGCGTCAGTCGGGGACCACTAGTCGTGCGAAGCGGACGTAAGGAAGGTGAGCTCTCAGAAGGACAGCGGTTAAGCTTGTCCGGAGGATTGTTAGCAGTCCAAGGGCGCCCCAGCATGTTCTGGTGATCTCTTGTAGCTTTAGTTCTACAGTCTGGTAGTTCTAGGAGTATTTTAGCTGGGATTCCTTAATCCCAGCTTAATGCAATCGAAGTCACCGCCGAGACCTATGAGTGGGGGCGCTACACGTTCCAGAGTCCCCACATTCCAAAAATGATGGTCGCTCAAAAGTTTCCGTCCAGCCGGCTCTCCTTTTTCCAATAGTTCTAAAATCTAGATTCTTGAAGAATAACTTGAGATAATTTTTCAGGTGATACAATTCAAATCTGATGTTTTTCATCCGTTCATCTGTCCGGAGAGTAAGCAATTGGATGGGAGAGATGCTTTTCCTGAATGGGATTCATCTTGCCATTTATGGCAGTTACTAAAGTATCTGGTTTTCCTTCTGGAGCAACCGGAAGTGTGTCTCAGTTCGCCATTGAATGAACAAGAGGAAAATAATAGTAGAAATAGAGAGGCTCTTGAAATGTTGAAACACAATCGAGGTGATTTTCTCACGAGAGTGAAGAAATGCGTTCAAGAGAGTCAGGAGAAGGTTTTTGAGAAGGTCGAAGAGGACAAACACGCAATTGTATTTGAGGAGTGGAATTCTAGTGTTCATGGAGGATTTATGGAGAAGATCAAGAGTAATCAACCACCGGAGACGATTCATCAGACAACGATTGGAACAAATACAGGAGTTTTTCCGTAATAAGACTTTAATCTGCGCTCATTTAAATTATATATTCAACATTAAAATTTACGTCTGGTTCTACGATCCTTGGCACGCTGGCTCTGGATGATCTTCCTCGCCACGTCCGTCATGGCGATGACGAAGACGGAGAAGAAGAGAACAGCACCGATGGTGGAGAAGGTCTTGAAACCTGGATAGATGGGACCGGATGGTTGGAAAAGAGTTACCGGAGGATTAATTGTAGACGATGGATGGTAACTTGGCGGAAGTGGAGCCTTGGTTGTCTGGACAGGTTCCTTTGGTAGTCCTCCACTTCCTGGTGGATCAATATGGATGGAGACTGTTTCCTCAGGACGAACATCCATTACTCCGGTTTCGATGCACTAAAAAGGAAAAAGTCAAGAAAGCTTATAAGGAATCTGTAGCAGCACTTCATCTTCCTACCGTTGTCTGAATATCACCCTGTTCGATTTTATCCACTCCCTGATCATCCCTAGCGTAGATCGTGGTCAATTTGGCTGTCATATGAATAACTGATAATGTCTCCGTTCCAATCACTCGAACAATGGCGGATGTTTTGGCTGGAAGACGCTTAACAACGGAAACAATTCCCGATTGCATCTTCTTGGTGATTTCACCGACAATGTATTTAAGAGGAGTTCCGGTATCTTCATGCAAAATTATGGGAACACCAGCAGCAAGTCCTGAGAATAATGTTATGTTGATCTTCTTCTCAAAGTCATACCGCACGAGAGCCTCAACGAATTCCGTTGTGAGTTGAATGTTGGTGAGATTCACTGAAGTCAGCACAGCTTGATCCAGGAAAGTCACATTACGCCATCGATCGTAGATAATATTTGTGAGCTCATAAGCCACAGGGAGACGTTCCAGAAGTACGTCATTAACGTCAATGCTGAAATTTTTGTAGGTAGTTAAAATTATGAATCATTGATAAGTATAAGATTTTTTACAAAAAAAAAAATCAATTTGTTTCACTGAACTTATTCTAGCTAAAGTGTTAAAGTTTCGCATTGATTGGAGATATTGGATAGACAGGAATCCCTTTCCAGTCAATTCAATTTTTCATAAAAAGCTGTGAATTGATGATCCTTTTCATAGATCAACACGAAACTTTTCCTCTGAAAAACTAAAATTAAATTAAAGAAATTTTTACTACTTTGGCGTACCTTTGTTCTTCATGAAGGCAGGTAGCCGTTGTTAGATTAACTCTGCAGATACTTCCATTCGTATCTCGTCCCACAAACACATTTTCCTCATTGAGTTCGTTGATTAGGGGCCTTAGGATACTCTGGAAGTCTTTCCAAGTTAGCCACGTGTAGAGTCCAGGCGTTTTGATGCCGTCCTCTTGGCAAATGCCACGACTACCAAATTCCGTTTGCTTTGCAGTTAGAATCTTAAGTTCAGGCAACACTTCCTCAGTCGAGGAAGGCATGCAAAGGGTATTGAGGGTTTCTACGTCCTTTCCGGTGGTCAAACTGGCGGGAACTTTGCATTCTGTGGTGACTCGGTTGTTGATCTCAAAGGATGCCTTCAACAGGCAATAATCACTAGCTAGGATAACAGGAAGGAGGGTTATAAGGAGTAGGAGTCTCTTCATCGTGCTGATCAACTCTTCACTAAAGGTTCGGTGTTGCAAATGGGATTGAGGAGTCTTGGTAAAGAGCACAATGTTGCGGCTAAATCTCAAGTGGTCGGCACTTGTGGAGAAAATTAGAATTCTATACACTTCCTTAAGGTTTTGTGGACAGAAGACTCACCCAGCAAGTGGACGGTTTCACAAGCTCAATCCAATTGATATCAAGGTAACTAAATGGGAACAGCCAGAGAAAAATCAATCCGTCGCGATTGTGTAAAAGTTAAATCTTATCAGCCATGGCAAGTAAATCCCGAGGCGTGAAAGAAGACTGCGTCATATGGTTAGGTTTAGGTTGATAGGCAGTATAAAAGTTTTTTCCACAAACCAATCAATTGATAAGAATGAAGCAAAAATGAAGACATTCCCACCTTTCCGCAATAAAATCACATTATATGTGTGTGCGAGTGACCGTTTGCGCGGTAAAACTTTTGAATTTTTGTGTGGCGAATTTGCTATAATTTTGTTAGAAAAGTCACCGAATTCGCCCAGATTCGCCATCACGTCACTTTATTCTCCAGTTTTCTTCGAGAAGCGATAAAGTGCGAATGCGTGATTGCAGACGGGGGAGGAAAAGTATCAAAAAAGTGTGATTTTCCACAGAAGTCATTTGGAAAACGAAGTAGGTGCTCCTAGGTGTTCCCCGTGACAAAAATAAAAGCAGTGCTTAAACACCTAATCAGTGAGAATCGTGCTAAAAACGGTGGATCTCTTTTTTCCGTGTCAGTCAATTTTTTTTAACACAATGACGGCCATTGTGCTCCTATGAAGAGAAGGTGAATGAGGCGACGGAAAAAATTGTATGTGGACGAGAAGTCTTGGGCAGAATTATCTTATGAACAGTGGACAGTCTGCAACATAGAGCAGTGGCGGGTGGAGAAAGAGAAAGTCCATCGTGAGATTGGGAGGAAATTGAGGTGGAAAAGGAGACGAAGTCTGGGGGGCGCGCGCGCAAATTTGCCAACAACTGGCCAAAGAAGAAAATCAATTTTTCTTCTAAACTAACCCAGAGCAGTGGAATTGCGCCACTCTTGGTGGAGCCCACTGGCACTGCCCTATCGCTGCATATCCGAAAAGGAGGCCAACGTGAGTGGTTCAGGTGAGAATGGCCCGAAAAAAATAAAACAAAAAGTTGCTTATCTTAAGAAAATACCCACCAAAAAATCCCTTTAAGTTCCCTTTAATTCACTCTAATTGGGATCTTCCGATATGAGGAAAGAAGTCTCTGGGGGCCTCCCCCATTGTATCTGTTTAGATAGTGGAAGGTTATCAAGAGATTAATAATAACAGATTAGTGTTGGATTTTCCGTAATAAAAGCAGAAGATAAGGCTGGGATATTTGCAGACTTTCTGCAAATATTCATTGCACTTCTTTCCGGAGCAAACAGTGAATTTCCTGCTCAGGAATTCTCTCACGCCATCCAGATGATGGCATTTCAGTAGTTAGGCACGATTTGGCTGACCATTTATCCTCCAGAATTGCATCACAAACAAGTGCGTGAATTATCAGTGATGTAAGGTTGGAAGTTTATGGTTTCGAAGATTGTAAAGTAGAACTTAGTTGTAGGTAGTCTAGTTAGTGTCTCTCTGGCTATCAGAGCTAAAGCGTAACCCTTGGGTATAGCTCACAAAAAGAAGAATAAATTAGCACAGATTTAGCTATAAATTAAGAAAGAAATAGCATGGACGCGCTTTATTATATGGACGGAATGACGTCACCGGATGAGTTCGGAACCAAATAATTGAGGAATAGAAACCTCAAGAACAGAAAGAGTTTAGGTTATACTTCAGTGAAAATGTAATTCTCATTTATCGCTGTTAAAACGGCACTGCATTAGTTAGAGAGTCTAGAACCAGTCAGTCTCATGAATAACTTGAAAATTACATATAAAATTGAGACAGATGACCAAGAGATGATCAAAAGCCCCAAAAGCAAAGACTTAAGCAATTCTACATGAAGGTTATGACGCCAAGATGGCGTTTATTCTCGCAGCTGAAACTAATTTAGTAGGTACTTAGTCTGGGTTTTGAAGGTCAAAGTCTCATTAC
>CAKKOB020000752.1:14866-26452 GCA_918844115.2 Phlebotomus perniciosus | reverse complement strand
CCCGAAAAATTTGCATAATAATTTTTTTCTTCGAAGACAGTAAATTTTTCCACCCTTGAACGTGTAGAAACCACAATTTTCCATTCACATAAAAGCTCAATTTAATCTCACGGTTGAACGTGAGAATTCCGTGAAATTGCCACCGCAATCCCTGGAAAAAGGCTTCAGCAGAGAATGTGAGGGCGTTTTTTTCATTTACCCACGGAAGATATCCAATTTGTGGGTGACGCTGAAAACGCCATTCACACTATTTCTATACTCAGTATTTTTCCACTCGATGGTGAGTCTCTCATGCGAATTTCTTATCGAGCTGCTCTCATGAGGAAGAGAAATGAGAGAAAATTTGCTCCACTTGTGGGTAGAAGAGCTGAGGAATTCCATTAAGAACTTTTCCATCCAATTTCTGTTTATTGTTTCAACACGCACTCCCATCGCGTACTTAAAGGCAATTTTCGCCGTTTGTTTGTCCGTCTGTGTGTCTGTCTTTTATTGACCTAGAGGCCAATTGCAGATAGAGATGTAGGGCTTTAGGGGAACATTATTAAGTCAACTCAGGGATTTGCTACAGAACCCTAATTTTTCCCATGAACCCAGTCGTCCAGTTCTATTTAACGTGTGTGTTTTTGCATAAAATCTCTAAAATCCAATAGAAGTCACTCTAATGAGGAATTGAGGCCCCAAAAAACCCCATTTCTCCCAATTTTAGAAATAATTTTCACCTTTAAAAGAGAATGCGCCGCCAAATGTCAATTCGGCTTACAGTTCCTTTTTGACATTGTCAGCGAAGCTCAGAGAATAGTTTTTGTGCATTTTGCCGCGGAAAATCCATTTTGTAAAGCTTATAGAGAGCGAGAAATTATAGTGGAGTGTCTAAAGTGATTTTTGAAAAACATGTGGAAAACCGAAGAAAGATTTGTTCACTTGAAGGTGTCTTCACGGTTGCGCGGTTTTTGCGCAAAAAAGCGCCCTGAATCAGTTTATTAGGGCTTTTTGGGTCCCCATTCACCGTTCGAGTGGATTTTTGTTGGGTTTTATGTAAAAATGAGTGAAAATTCGTCTCAAATACGATTGAGGTTATTTTAGTTTTCCAAAAATGGCTGAAATCCACTGGCAAGGCAGCCATGAACTGTCATGGCGTCAAATTCAAACTTTTGAATTGAGACAACTGACTTATATTCCTGAAAATATCTCTTAGGCAATTTATTAGAAAGGTCTTTGAATTTTCATCAAATCCGAAAAGGGTAACTTATCTGAGCACTCCGCAAAGTCCCTTTGCACTAATTCAGGGAGTAATGGAAGGTTTTTTGGTGTGTATTTTCCAACGCAATAATATCAATTGATCATGGCTGAAATTGACTTAGCCGAAAAAAAGAAAAATAAAATGAACGTCTGGTGGGGAATAAAGCATGAATTATATTATTTTTGTATTATTTCAGATGTGAAGGAGAAATAAATTCTTTCGTGGCTCAGGGGTCATTGGAGTGCAGTGAGAAAAATACAGAATAAATTTTCAGTGTGAGTGAAAATAAAAATAAAACACACAAGAGTGTATAAGAGAACAAGGATAGAGTGATAAAAAGAGACGTGAGGCTTTTCTTTAGTTAATTAGTGACGATTTGCAAGTGATCTTTCATTTTGGAATAAATTGAAAGAAAGACCAACATTTTAAAAGTGAAAGCAGGGAATGGTGTATTTGGTGGATTGTTGGGGCATGGGAGATTCTGATTGTGCGCCATATCTTAAACATGGTCCAAAAATACAGCAACATCATAACACCGGCTTCCACCAGCAGCAGCAGTTGCATGAGAAGCAACATTTGGTGTCTGCCGTGAAAAATGATCGTTTCAAAGCGGCCAGATCACAATTAGCCGTCAATGATGTTGCCAATGAAAAGGACGAAATTGCCATTCATCCACTCACGAATCAGGTGAGTCAAACACTTTATTTACTCCCTATTTTCATTATTTGAACTTTTTTTTTATTGTCATCTATACAAATCTTGTCAATGGCCAATTTGCGTCACGGAAATAATTCCAAAAAAATTAGCGGATAATCATCTAAGTGATGAATTTTCCAGTTTTGACTTATATATAGATCATCATGACAATAAAAAAGCGCTAAATTTAGTTATGAAACACTTTTTTTAAGAACAGAGTTGAAATTTTATAACAGCAAGTGGTTTTGGCGGAATTAATTTTCTTACTCCTTTTGTAAGCGCCCTTTGAGAGCTTTTTATTAATATTTTTTCCAATTTGATTTCAGGCTCTATTTGGGCGCTTTTAATTCAAAATTATTAAAATTTTATAAAATAAAGGAAAGATTTCATTCAAGGGGAGATATTAGGGACTGAAGTGGTGTACATTTGAATGGAAGTGCGCTAGAGCTTTTGGAAATGCTAAGATAAGTCAAGTAATTTTGAAAGCTCCCAAGGAAGATCAAGAGCTTTGGAAAGTTCTTCCAGAGACTTAGATTATTTTAAGAACTTTTGAAAGCTTTCAGAAACTTTTAAGGAAATACTAAAACATTGAAGTGTAAGCTTGATTAACTGAGAGCTTTTAAAATTATAATACAAACTTTAAAGCTCTGCAGAAATTTACGAGCATTTAAAAAAATATGGAAAATTTGTATATAGTTTTCGGATAATTTTTTAGAGCTTTTGAAGTTCTCACTAAGCTTTTGAAAATACTGGAAGCCTTTTGTAAATTTTCTTAAAGCTTTCATAGAGCTTTGGAAACCTTTCTTAGAAAGCTCTAGAAAACTTACTCGGAAAGCTTTATAAATCTATTTAGAAATCTTTTAAAGTTTTGAATAAAGCTTCTTAAAAAGCTTTTGTAGGAAGCAAAACCATAGGAAGTTTTCTTTTTATTATATAAAACTTTTTTCAAAAAGCTCTAAAAAGCTTTATTAGAAACCTTTCTTAGAAAAATTTTCAGAAAGCTTTTGTAGGAAGCAAAACTGTAGGAACCTTTTATATGAAGCTTTCATATTAGAAAGCTTTATCAGAAAGCTCTAGAAAGCTTTCTTAAAAACCTTTCTTGGAAAGCTTTAGAGGGCTTTAGTAGAAAATAAAATTGATAGGATGAAAGTCTTCAAAGCTTCGAATTGGATTTTTGGAGCTTTACTTGAAAATGTGGATGTGCTGGAAGTGGTGTACGTCTATCCCCCCTTGATTTTATTTTTGGACGCTCTTGAGGTGCTAATTTTCTTGAAAGTAGCGCCTTTTGAACTTCTCTATTCCTTGAAATACTTTAAAATTTTGTATTGCATTTTCTAGGCGCTACAATCCCAATATTCTTAAAACTTACTAGAAATTTGAAAGTTATCAATTTTTAAGCGCATTTATCGTCTTTATTTTAAAAATTACCTTAAATTGCGCTTTGAGGGTTCTTTTAAAAAAAGATTATTTTGATTTTATCAAAAATATTTTAAAATTAATAAAAAAAGAAAAATTTTTATAGAAAAGCGCCTTTATTCCTGAAATTTCATTTCAGATTATATTTTGAAAAGCTTTAAGAGCAATTTATTCCGAAAAATTCCTGCAGAACAAACAATATTCCGTGTAACAACAGCTTTAATAATTCTTTAATACAAACAAGAACCTTTATAGTTTTAGTCTGTTTGCTGGTTATCTTTATCTTTGTCATCCTTTATTGATGTCTTTTGTTTCTTCTGACATTGGAATTTGTCTATAGGGCAATTAAAGAGCTAAATATACAAGCGACACTTTGTAATTTCAAGAATCCAATTGAAAGAACAAATAATGTCCTTTTACGAACGATATAATTTTTAGAACTTTGTAGTTATATTTTGCGCTCTAGAAACATTTTACCAAATGACTAATCGTAAAATTGCATTATCATTAGTCAAAGAATCATTTTACATGAAGGATTAATGAATAATTTATCACTAATTACCAGTAATGCAAAATGATATGATAAGATTGGGAATATCATTGTTTCGAGATTGCAAATAATTCCCCTTTTGTTTCACAAAATCTATGAGCTTTATTTAAGAGAGAAAAAAAAATGATTTAACGGATTAATTGGGCTTCGATTTGGATAAAAAAAAACACAACAACTCTCTTTTGAGAGAAATCCAATCAAAGACGATATTAATGAGAATTACGGTAGGTCAGTTGGCGAAATAAATAAAATTGGTCAGACGACACAAAAAGAGAGACGACCAATAAAAAGTATACCTATAGTGAACAAATAAATAAAGAAAGTGACAAACATCGCGAGAGTATTCAATTCCAGTTGAAAGAAATCAAATAAACAAATCTCGAATGTTTTTCACGTGACTCTTGCATCACCAGGGAACAAAATAACAACCAGTTAACAACAAGAAAACATACCATTTAATATCATTCACGTTTAGGTATTGAGCAGAATTGGGACTCATTGTATTTTATTTTTAATTTAATTCAATTAAAATTATCATTTTGCGTGCTTCTATCGAACATTCGAATTTGTTCTTTATAAATTACATCTAATTTATAATTTGTTTGAACAAATTCTCATCGTTTTTTTCGCGTAAAATGAATAATTCATTATTGATTCATTCTATTTGGACTCTTGATGTTTTTCTTTCAATGAAATATTAAAATCAATCAACATTGAACTATTTCTCATAACCATAAAAGTATGGAAAAACTAATTAGGAGAAACACTTAAGTGTTTTAGGGGAGTTTCTGTGCGAATAAACAAAAACATAAAATCTTTCCAGACTTGTTTTGGTTTATTCTTCCACTTGACATCCATCATCAATCATTGTTTGTCAATTTTATCAATTTTCAAAAGCAATTAAGACGAAGTTATCACAAGTTTCAATGACGTTTTAATTGAATTGGCTCAAACACGTTGAATTCCCGTGGAACCCTCTGCTTATATAATTTTTTATTTCTTAAAAAGATTATGGTTATTCCTATAATGATCGAGATCGGATAATTATATCCAAATATATAAATTATAAAGCATTATAAGACTTATCTCTCTATTCGGCAACTTTTTGGAATCTGGATTTCTTATTTCTGGAAATATCTAGCCAAATTTTCCTAATGTTTGACAAATGGCGCACCTTGAAATTTGGCTTCTGGATTTGGATAAAGACAATATTTCAAATTCAGTATGATTATTTTGTTTGAAATTAGACGTCAAATGTGTTTATTTCTTAAAAGTTTCCTGAAATGTTTACTGTTCAAGTGCTTTTGATGGCTTACATTGCCTATGAATTAGAGGAAAGGAGATCGATACACATTTCCGCATTTGGATAATTACTTTATCCAAATCCATAAACCAAATTTCAAAGTGAGCCATCTGTCAAACAGGAGAATATTTCCAGAAATCAAGAATCCACTTTCCAAAAAGTTGCCGAATAGAGGGGTTAAACTTGGTTTATTTAAGCTTCCAGGTTATATAGATTCTCTATTTTATAGAGACTAAGGACGCTTTAGAAACGTCTCATAAAATGCTACAATTCTTAGTACAACGGAAGTTTATATGACTACCACTATTGGCGCTAAAGTCAGAAAAAAAGATTTTCAAAATTTGATCGTCAAATATTTTACGAGATATTCGATTTTTGATGTGCAAGAATGTTATTGTTAACTGTAGCGTCACTAGCGGTAACTGGACAAAATTCTGGTTTTCTGAAGAGCTATGGCATTTTACGAGATTTTTCTGATGAGCATCACAATTAAAATCAGTTCATCCAAACTTACGTAGAGACTTAAGTGACTACCGCAATATTCGAATCTGCAAGAATTCCACTATAAAAGAGCTTCTCAAAACCACTGAGGAATGTAAAATATGGTCGTGAACATTTTCAGAGTTAATTCGTTCAAGGTTCTCCCAAATGAGAAATATTCAGTACGAGTGAGGAAAACATGTAAATATTTCACCGAGAACGCGCGAAATCTCTTCAAAAGAAACCTCTTGAGAGTATAGTTTTATTTTCTTGTGGTGTGTTTATTGGAAAACGTGGCAGGGAGTTGTCAATAAAATTTCACAGCAAAGTGATTTGTTTTTTGACCACTTGACATACCAGAGCAAATGTTGCCAGAAACGTGGCTTTATGCAAGTGAGATGTGCCACAAAGAAATTTCACTTGCGGCAAATGTTGTTGTTAGCATAAAGGTGTAATCTAAATTGGGACTTCCTAATTAAGTCAAAAGTAATGTTGTCAATTCTCTTAAAGTGGTTGATAAAAAATTATTTTTCTTCATTGTATCTTGGCAAAATTCCCAAGAGCGCGCCTAAAATCCACTCAATCTTCTCTAGACGACAATGATCTTGTGATTATTTCAGCTTCAGAGGTCAATTCTCTTAGAACTCTGGATAGTAATATGTATTATGATGGGGAGATTTCATGAGAAATAATCATCTATAGAGATGATTTTTCTGAGAAGAAAAAAACATTCAAGATATTGTTGATTTTAATCTCGAGCGATCAAAAGGTGGTTTAAAGATTCTAAAGAAGTGATCGGTGTAGAAAAAAGACAGAATTTCGAGGAAGAAGCGATTAAAATCTTAGACATTAAACTGACAAGGGGAAATCCCATTGAATATATTTCTGTTTCTCTTTTTTTAACTTGGCAAAATTAAAAGAACTCCTCGTAAAACAAAATTCTGGACTAAAATGTTTGAGAAGAAGAAAAATTGGCACAATCGCCATTAAAACGGTTTGGTTAAGTGGGAATGACTAATAATCCCTTTTAGACCAGTTTTAGACCAGAAAGTGGTCTAAAAGTGATTTTTCGGCTCATTTAAGCATATTTTTCATCTAATTTCTATAAATTTTACCTCACAATCAATTAAAGACACTAATTCTAGAGAAAATTTGTGTTTTCTTGCCATAGAATGAGCTAAATCTTTGATTATGCTGCTCTTCCGATTCTACTGTATCAATATTTAAACATGAATTACAAATGAAATCACATTGAATGCCATGGATGAAAAGTAACTTTGAACTTTACAATTCATTAAACTTTTCGATGTGTTTTCCTTCCTTTTTGTGACCACCTCTGCAATTTATTGACATTCTCCGTCTTATATATGGATAATATTATAGATTGAAGAATGAATAATACAGTAGAATTTTAGACAACTTTTCAGTTCATTGATTAATGTTCTTCGTTGGTGATTTTTCATCCACGTCAGTGTGATTTAAGGAAGAAAATCATGGGGAAAACGTAGAAGAGAGGATCTAAGAAAAATGTCGAAAATCATCGTTTTGTGGATTTTCTTTTTCTTTCCTGGGTTATTAAGAAAAGTTCAACTTTTTGGGCGTCAGTTTTTTGTGTTAGTGTGTGCTCTTGAGACAGAATCGTCGTGGCGCCAAATTTGTACGCGGTTTGGAGGTGGAATGGGGGTATCATTGGCGAATATAAAGAAAGCGTCATGATTCCTGCCATCTGATTGGGAGTCTCCCCAGTGAGGAGAGAACATATGAAATATTACAAATTATTGCGTGGACGCCGCGACGTGATTTCTTTTTACTGTGTCACTCTGGCGCGACTTCTTGGCTTCTGACATTCCAAAAGTGTTCTTAAAGTTTAAAAATGCCAGAGTTTATTTAAACATATTGTAAAATTATTTATTTTATTACTTGTCATAGTCAAGACACAAATTTTGGAGCACTCAAAGCGTTTTAGATTAATTCTTATTGGTTTTAAGGGGTTTCTGTTCTATAAAATTTTAAAGGTTTATTTTGTTATAAGAGTTTATCCAATATGAAGATTAATTAAAGAGAAGAATTAAGAATTTTGCAAATATTTTATTTAGCCAAGACACATTTCACGGACAGTTGAAACGTTTTACTTATCTCATAATTCTTTCTTTTCGGGAATTTTTATTCTAAAACTCTCTATTCGACAACTTTTTGGAATCTGTATTCTGGATTTCTTGAAATATCTATTTAAATTTTAATAATGTTTTAATGATTGCGCACACTGAAATTTGGTTTCTGGGTTTTGATAACGACAATCGGTGTAAACAAAACAGTCACACCGAATATGCAATATTGTCGTTATCCAAATACAGAAACCAAAGTTCAGGTGCGCCATCTGTCAAACATTAGGAAAATTTAAATAGACATTTCAAGAAATCAAGAATCCAGATTCCAAAAACTTGGCGAATAGAGAGGTAAGTGGATGTTTTTGTTTGTGTGTAGTAATTTTGGTGGAAAAGTTAAAAATAATTTGAATTTATTAATTAGCAAAGACACATTTCGAGAACAGTTTAAGCGTCCTGGATTAATTACAAAAGTTTAAAATTAGTGGTTTCTGTTTTATAAAATTCTATGTAAAATTTTGTTTGTTATAGAAAGGGTTAAGTCATTGTGAAGATTGATAAAGTGAATAGAGAAAAAATAAAGTTTTTTAATTACCCAAGACACCCACACATATGTACAAAAAAAATCGTTTTAAATTCAACTTATCTTGTTATATTGCGAATTTTACGTAATGTTTACTGGCAAAACGATTAAACTAATTATGAATGAAGACCTGCACAACAGAGAAGAATTTACGATTTTCAATTAGCCAAGACACATTTTATGAACAATTGTGTCTCAGCTATTTTAATATTCCTTCCCTGCGCTATATAGGAAAATTTTATTGCGGATAATTTTAGCTTATTATGAGTGAGACATTTCTGTGAATTGTATGGATTTTTCCGTGAAAATTTTTTTGCGAAGGTAATCACGTAGAAAATGTCTATATAAAATGACTGTCTCACGATGATTTGTGTGTTGAGGCATTTATATTTTTTCCTGGCTCTTTTGTACGCGTGAACAAGCCTGGTGTCGTAAAAATTTATTTTCTTATTCTTCCATGCCAAAAATAGCGAAAACAGTCTCAAAATAGTCTCCCCCCGGCTTTTTTCATTCTCCGTCATAACCGAACCTCCTGATTGTGTGACACAATTTCCCATTCACGAAGATTGCATACCGTGTAGAATTTAATTGCTAAGAAAAAAAATATTTATTATATATTTTGATAAGAATTTTTCTTAACTATTTATTTATTCTTCTGCCATGAGGAGACTAGAATGCTGTAAAAAATTTTATGGTGAATAATTGCTCAAAATCTGTTTTTCATAACATTTCTTTCTAGGTCGGAGGACACACGCGACTCTTGCTGCTAAATCAGAGTACAGTGATTAAGCCACTGAATATTCGTGAACTGGATTTCTATCAGAACATTCCGCAAGATGTTCAAATGTTTGTTCCCAAATACAAAGGTAAAAGAAGGAAAATAATTTGCATGTTTTAATTTAAAAACAAAAACGCATTTTTTTCTATCACTGTTTGCACTTTGTACTACGCCATCTATTGACGCAATTTTTTAATGCAATTCCTAAAAATGCAGTGAATGGGACGGAATGGAATGAGAAAGATTTTGTGTTGGTTTTAAAATAAATTCATCGTGCAGTTTTGAATCATCTCATTTGATTAATTTGTGGAATATATTTTGCAGAGACTTTAATTTGTGAGAGGAATTCTATATATATGTAACTTATAAATAATTTAGTGCAATTCTCAGATTTTTGTGCGCTTGGCAACAGGAAAATGAGCCAAAACTGATCCGAAAAATGAGCTTGTGTGAAAATTTTCTCTGCTTGTGCGCTTCTCTCGATACATTTTCCCACAATTCACAGCGTAGAAAAAAGAGATCAATTGATGGGAAAAGTCGATTTTTTCCTGCATCATTCAAATATGTGAATTTGCGCGACCCAGGAAATTCTTTCTTTCTCATTTTGAGAATAAGAGGAATTTTGTGGTGAAATTAATTTACTCTTAAATAAACAAAGAGATTTTGCGAGTCAACTTTCTTTATTGTCTTCCTATAGAGTATAGACAGTGTGTCTGGTTTGAAGTATACTCAAAGATTTTACAAATTGAAGGATGGATAACACAATGAGATTTATGAGAATTTTGATATTGTGACAAAATGTTCACTTTGTCGAGAGAGAGGGTTTGGAAGACCTTCAAAGATATTGTGTCTGATTATGTCGCTGCCACGTGTAATGGCGGAAAGAACCTTCAAGGATAAAAAGTTTGTCAGAGACGGAATATTATTCATTCTCTGAATTAAGTGATGAAATTTTGTACAGAGATTAATTTTTCAATTGTATTATAGAATTGGTGAATAAGTAATATCACTTTTATTATAATACGAGGCGCTTCGCGCCTCTCTTTGCGTGGTTTGTGGATTGTGTAGTAACTGGGGTTTGTTAAATTGATTGAGAAGATTCATTTAACAGATAAAAAGTCAAAAATAGGGGATCTTTGTATGAAAGGCTCGGAAGGGGGTGGGGGGGGCAATCCCCTATAATGTTAAATTACAGGCCACATTACCCCAATTAACCCCTTTATACATTGTGGACCGCTAGCGCATCATCTTAGTGATGAAAAAGTCGAAATTGTCTGAAAAATGGTAAATTTGTTTGAAAGTTACTGATAGGGGATGATGGGGCCTTCTTATATGGTATGGGGTTGTAGGTGAACCCATTCTGATCAACCCTATCATACATCGTGACCAGCTAGCGCTTCGCTTTTATAGTCAAAAACTCGAAAATGCCCGAAAAATGGGTAAATTTGTATGAAAGGTACCAATAGGGGATGGCGGGGCAACTTCTCTATACCCAAAAGTTATAGAGGACACCATCCTTATCATTCCCATCATACATCGTGACCCGCTAGCGCTTCATCTTAGTGATCAAAAGGTCAAAAATGTCGAAAAAAGGGGTAAATTCGTATAGGAGGTACCAAATAGGAGAGGTGGGGGAAGTTTTCTATGTCCCAACCTGTGATGCCAACTATACCTTTGGCAAATATCAACCAGATCGGTTCAGCGGTTTGGCCGTGATGCGCGTACGCACTGACAGACAGACAGACAGACAAACATTTTGGAGTTGGGTATTTTCGGACTCCTGAAGTCACGTCCGGTCGAGATTTAATGGTTTGGGGGTGATCAGGCCAATTCAATTATGCACACTTGGCTTTATGTATTAGAATAAGAATAATGTTTTCTTTTAAACCTATAGTACACAATATTAGACGTACCCTATATTACTCATTGCTCATTTTTGGGGAATATCCAAAAATAATTTTCGAGAAATACTTAATAGGAGATAGGGAAATATCGATCTGACGTATCAGGAAAAAGCTCATGATTCCATTAAACAGTATTCCCGCTATTTTATTGAGTTTTTTTCCGGAAAAGCCTTCTTATGGAGATTCTTCAGTTATGCAGCAAAAAATAAATATGAGTGAAAATTTATTGCTTTTCCACTGAAAAATGCAACCATTGACCTGTTCAACAATTAATTCACATCCCCTAGTTTTTTTTTATAAATTGCTATACAATCATAGAATTTCATTTAAATTAAAAAAAAACAACCCTATCTACACAATCGTCACTATCAAAAACGATTAAAACATTCCGGGCACAGCTATAACCAGCTAATTCGGAAATCGATGGATTATATGGGAATAATAAAACAAGCATGGGTGCGTTACACCTCCTCAGGGCTATACAACGTTGGAAAAAAGCAACAACAGTGCGAAAATATCGCTCTCTATGAT
>CAKKOB020000751.1:26663-36801 GCA_918844115.2 Phlebotomus perniciosus | reverse complement strand
CAGCACTGGCCTCTTTAAATGTAAACATTTTCCACTCAAATGATAATGGTGCAAACACACCCAGGCAAAACACAATATTGTGATTAATAGCTACTCTCCACTGTGTCCCACATGCATATTCTTTCACCTCACCACCCCATCGTCAATTTTCCCATTTTGCATATGAACAAATTTATAGAGCGGAAAACTATTTACACATCATTTAATTCACCTCCTGGCTCCGTCCTTTTAGTACACCCAAAAATTTGTGTATCACTCTTTGACACACTAAATATTGATAACATTCTGAGCCATTATGAAGGTGATTTGCAGATCTATGATTCTCTTTTATCCTGATTTCGTTACATTTTCATGCATCCTTAATAAACCTCTTCTTGGCATGACATTATTAATGGTGACACATAATGATCAAAAAGATTTGCTATCATTGAAAATCAAAACTTGAAAATCCAATTCAAACCGCAACCGATAATTCTCAACCTTTGCAGAGTTAACAGCATATGAAAGCACGTGCAATTTTCAGAACATTTCCACGATGTTCGCTCAGGAAAAGAGGTGACAACAATTTGCAAGTTTTATTGTTAACGTGGTATGTGTGTCATTCACTACAAATATTCGCAAATGTTCTCATGTGAATATTTGTCACATTTGAGGCCCTTTTCCCACCTGTCGACTCCGTAGGATATGCAGAAAGTGTCATCAGCACACACTCTGTCTCCAGGTGAGACATACAAAAGAACACACGATCAACAATAAACAGTGAAGACGTGGAAAAATGGGAAAGTATTTCGAATATAAGGTGAGAGAGAAGACTGTAATTTAGAGCATTTGTTACCCTGCAGTGAGACAATTTTCACCAGCTTTGGTGTCATTTTCAGCATTTAAGCTGACCATTAGAATTAGTGTTTTGTTCAATTTCTTCTTTCTCTCGTAAAACTTTAGCATCAAACGAAATACACCCGGTAGACAATACCAACTCCCAATACATACGGAAGAGTTTCATTTAAAATAATTAATGAGAAAAATAATCAAATAAATAAAGAAATATACGTGGAAAAATCTCTCAGACAGATTTTTTTAATTGTAAATTAATTGACCTTTTCTTGCACACTTCCTTGTTTGTTTTTTCCATCAGTGCAAATTTATCAAAAACAGAAGAGGAGAAACAGGAAAGACTTCACAATCATCAGTTTCAAATTTAAATTAATTAATTTTCACATAAATTTATCAAGACTTTTTATAAAAAAAAACTTAATTACCTAACCCATTTTCAAGTGGTGTAATTTTGTGTTCTTAAAGTCTCCCACTGTCTTTCACTCAAGTGCAAAATCTCTAGAGAGGAAGAGCAATTTGCGAAATTGCAACTGCAATCCTACGAAAACATCCAATTAAGGATTTGTTCGTCTTTCAACTTATCGAACCTTTTTTTTACAAAAATCACTTGCTGAACTTTTATTTCGTGGAGTATCATTTAAAGAATTTAATAGCCAATACTGCACTGGGGAAAAGTTGAACACTGCAGTAGATACAAGACTCATTAGAGTTTTCACAGCTCTAATGATAGCGCTTCATGGATAGTTAATATTCACGTGCACGATCGTTAAATACAATATATTCTTGATTGTTTTTTTAATGGGAGAGAAATACTTAACTCAAGGATACAAAGCGAGATTCTCAGAATGAATAATTTGTATAGAAAGTAGTGTAAATTGCTTTCCATGATTTTTTTGGTGCAAAAAATGGGTAGATAAAATTTTCTAGTGTAACTTGAAGTACATAAGAGTACTCTCATATCCTTTTCTCTTGTGTGGTATTAAAATTTGTGTAACTTCACGAGCAAATGCACTTAATGGCGTTTGCTGTCAGGAGATTCATAATTTGATAAATGGGTCAATTAATTAAGTCTTCCCTCTTAGTGAACCAAATTGTTACTTCACTCTTTTCTGTGGCATGTATATAATAACAATTAATTCTAACACTTAATATCACTATTATGACTTTGTCGGCATTATTTTGCAATCTTCAACTTTGTCCAAAGGGATTGGAATGAGGGTGAAAACTCACTTGAGTCGCTCTTCACGAACAGTGAGATTGTTCTCCTTGAAACTTTTCCTATATATAGCAATGGAAGGGACACTCTTGAGATGGGAAAAGTCTCCCGGTATATCGATTGCAATAATTCGATTGACAATGTTGATGCCATCTCTTCACATCGACTCTGCGCTCGTATCATCATCCCTATGGGGTAGGATTATATTAGTTTGTTATAGCATGGAGAAAGTTTTGTATAATTATAGCGTTCTGTACACAACGAAATTGTTGTTAGTTTGGAATTTAATATGTTATCAAGTGTATCAAAAGCTCTCTCCTGTCGTATTGGAGGAGAACTTTTAGAGTTGGAGAATGAGGAGAGAAGAGTAGCCTTCAGGCTACAAAGTCTAGAGAAGAGCTTTCGGGTCACAAACACACTCCCTTCTGAAGTGCTGGTGCGTGATACAAGTTGTATTCGACAGATTAGATGAGTTATGCGTCGTCCAACCTGCCTGGCCAGAGGGTGCATCAATTGCTCATAATTTATACATCAATCGAGGATTAGAGGGATTCGGTATATATATGGTAGGATTTATTGACTTCTTTTCTCTTCCCGAGGGCAGATCAGCACAAATCCACATCTACTTGTTTTCCTCCCATTCTCAGAAGGTCATTAAGAGTCACTCAAACTTTATAGCTCTGAATTTAAGTGAAATAACAGCTAATTCCGCAGTATTATCATTTAATTTAATTTGGTGCAATGTTTGTTTAACTAAAGTTATGTATATTGAGAGTATACCAGCCATGCTGCAATGTGCAACTTTACTCAATTGCATTAAATAATGCGTCTGAATGCGTCAAATACAGAACCGAGAATACAAACTCTAATCAACTGTTATAATTTGTCCATACATATTCAAAATGATAATCCTCTCACGTGTGCCAAATTACTAGAGCAATTTAGCGTGCATAAAAGTTAAATTTGTTATGCGAAAGATTTTCTGACACCCTCTTTTAATCTATATATTGCAGTTCTCGTCGTTCGGATGAACACTTTCAATTATCTCTAATTGGCTGTACATGGGTTTGTCGCACTTTCTCGCCGCCGCTCTCTGTTTACTCACCATGTGTGGGGTAATAGAATAAAAATGATATGAACATCTTTTGTCACCATGAAACCTTATTATATTCGCAAAGTTGAACATTCACTCTGGCGCTATGGAAGCAAGAGGCGCCTCTCAAAGAAATTGGCTTCATGTTGATATTCCATGGATGCATTCCATGGATGAAATTCACAGGAAAATTCTTGACTTCTCGTGCACTCTGACACGTCTCACTTCACTCGAATCATCACATATAAAGTGTCTAAATTATTGTCAAGTGAAAAATTCTTACCCCCAGGAAAATTGATAGTTGTTCGTTGGAATTTCTTATTTATACTCAAGTGCTTCTTTGTGCATTTCTCTCTCTCTGCATGTCTTACGATATATTCACGTTAAAATATTGTTGTGATTTTTTCGAGATGATTTACAGATATTTTGTCTTTTTGCAAAATTATTGGATAAATTTAAATGGAAATTCTTCTAGCAGAGAATCCACCCAAGGGGCAAACTACAAAGAGCTACCCAAAGTCATTGAAGATATAAATTTGAAATAGTTACTCAGCTGGAAAAACACGCTTCTTATCTTCAAGCAAAAGTTGGTACAGCATAATACATAAATTATGCTATACCATAATTCAGTCAAGCTTTCATGTGATCTGGGATATATTATTTATTCAGATAATTTAGGAAATTCCAATATAATTTAGTGTATATGTGTGGAGGGGTTGTTTTAAAAAAGAGATATAGTTTTGGGGATTATTTCTGACTGATACGAATTTCATATTAAAATAAAATATTTACTTCCAAAGCGATTCATGTCTAAATCCGTTCAATTGATTACTTCAAGAGGAGATAATTGATAAGGCTGATAATAAATTTATCTTGTTCACATAACAAAAATATATACAATTGCAATAAAGAACTATGAAATGGAACAGAATGCAAACGATTTAAAAAAATATATATATATAATTCAACTTAAAACAAACGTTTAATTGCTTTCGAAAGCTTTATGCTTGCACAACGAGTAACCATAGTGGATGAAATGGTTTAATTTGCCTATATGACCTAAAGGAATTTTTCACTATCGAAAACAATTTAATAAGCGCATTCAGTTGGTTGGGAATTTCAACCAGAAAGTATTCAATAATCTAGGTATTTGCGCCTCTATATCTCTCTTATTTATCTCTATGTATTCCTCCCCCACATTGCTAACCATGCATATGGAATTCCCATATAGTGCTTGCAGAGGAATCAATTGGAACTATTTATACTCAATATACAATGTTGCTGTTTTTGTGCCATTATAAATGTAAGCTTAAAAGAACTCATCATCAAACTAAAATGTTTTTTTTTTTTTCACCTCAAGAATAACCCTCTAACGGGAAGTGCATTTCAATGGGTAAATCAGAATATTTAACTCTTGCACTTTATGATCACTTTTGCATGACATTGTCACATTTTGGGTGAAATGGTGAAAAGGGATGCTTAAGACATGTTTTACTTGAGGATGGGTTTGGAAAATCGATTGACTGTGCAAGTTTCACAGAGTTAAGTCGTTCGAATGGCAGACGCTCAAATATTTTGCCTCCGAATGATAAATGACACATAAATATTTGATGATTCTTGGATGGGAAGGGTGGGTATGAGGAGTAAAAACTTTTCGATGCAGAGCACAATGGTGAAGGAATTGCTTTCCCTTCATTCTTTTTTCGGGTGTTTTTCTTGGCAAATCCTTCGAGTACAGAAATCTACCCCACCCAGACAAAAACCTCCTACTCCCCAGGACTTTCTTGTGTTTTATTTTTAGACGGAAATGTGGCGGAAATCAAATTTCCTTCAAAAGAAAAAATCCTCAATATATTATGTATAATATTGCTCCGAGTTACATTTTTGGTTCACAAGAGAGAATCAATATTGTAATCCGTCGTTACAATTTTTTCCGAAATTCGAAATGTCTTTCGATTTGTTTTCTCATTTCTGGAAGTTTTCTTGTGAAAAGCTCACATGTTGGGAAAAATTACGTAGAAAAGCGGTGGTTGAATCAATGTCAAAGAGCACGCAGAAAATGCAAATTTCGCCAAGGTGGGGGTGGAAAACAAACTTGAAAATTATTCATCTGTAAAGCACCATGTTGGCATAGGAAGGATCTCACCCGCTGCGAAGTTTAATGATGAAACTTGTGTGTCTCATTGATGTTCTTTTTGTGGCCTTTTTCACGACTTTTCCTCACGAAGAGGTGTTCCTCAATTGGGAAATTATGTATACAAAATAGCGCACGTGGCGAAAAGTTTCGCGATGAGAGCTTTTTGCCAAATATTTACCAATAATCAGAAAAACGGCAAAAGAAATAATTAGGGAGTGAAAAAGACAGAATAATTAAAACGTAAATTTACTTTTATATTTCTTTTATAAAACAAAATCACGTGATTTTCTGCACATATCTGCAAAAATTCAAAATTTTCCCCTCTTTTGCATTGTTTACTCTCAATGCTTTTCCTCAAAATGGCACAATAATAAATTACACTTGATGCTGGTCCTCCCCTTGGGAAAAGACCCCCAATTTACTTGAGCTTTCGCGGCGTGTTTTTCCCTCTTCTGAGCAAACAATTAAAGTTGAAGGTCATGGAAAAAAGCGTGGGAAAAGTTCTTGTGGCACTTTAACACCTCTGCGGTTAATTTTCATATATAACGGAAAAGCCTGACTACCCGAATTTCTAAGCAATATAATGGAACTTTCCCCTTCTGTTTGTCATCAATTAGCTTCTATTAATCGTAGAGAAGTACGTGACTAATTGGGAAATGAGAAATTTTACAATTCCCCTCCCTCTGAGGCCCTCAGCCACAGACTTTTTACCCACCGGCAAAGAAAAAGGGCCCTATACAATGAATACGAATTGACTGATTTAATGAGAGAAGAAAACCAGGGAGTGAGGCAAATTTGAGGGGTTTGCAGAGAAAACCCTCCAAATAGGAAATATCTATCCTTCCTTAAGACATGGATTCACCAGCCAAAGAGGGAATGTGAGAAACAAGAGGAAATTCTTATTTAACCCACAGTACCTATATACATAGATTAGCAGCATAGACGAGGGAATCTTGGGGTGTGAGAAGTCATGTTGAAAAAAGCTTATAGGCGAATAACTCAAATTTGACTCATTGATGTGGTTGGGGGTTTCTCTTAACGATTAGAAAATGCGTGAAAGGAAAATTTCAACCAATAATAATAACATTTCCCGTTCTTGTATTTTATATTCATCTCACGTTTTGCAAAAGCTCTCCGATGGCAATTTTTTTCTGTGCCCCCTTTCGATGTATTCTTCCTCCTTACCATTTAGCCTCTATATTCGTATTCGCCCTTTTTCGGGATATTGTGTCTTAATACATTTATTTATCACAAAAACACAAGATCCCACTATAATATGGAAATATATCACTGGAAAATTCCCCCTTGACGTGCTGATGGAGAAAGCAATGTTGGAGGCGAGAATTTTAAATATTCCTCCCCCTAGAACAATCCATTCACCCACCCCTTATGTAATTTCTGTCCATATATGGAGACCATGCAAGGCCTAGTGACATGAAATTCTCAGGACAAAATACATCAAACATTAGGAAAAGCGAAATTTTCCCCGAAATAGTTTGAATCCATGCAGAGGTTTAAATCACTTCCAAAGCGACTTCAATGGAATTTATATTTGTCTTGACCAATACAAGAATGCATCTATTGGGTGAGTTCAATTAATTCCAAATGCATTTCATTTGCCTCTCTGTTGAATGCAAAGCTACATAATCCTTTCAATCTGATCTAGAGCCAGTTTGATGCAGAAATTTCTCTTGACTTTTGTAAGCTCGATACGTGGCCGTATACCTAATTGATTTCTTAACAAGAGAGGATAAACAGAGTGTTATGTATCTAAATGAGTTTCAATGGTTTAGCTGGAAAAGATGAATTTCTGCGCGAGGAGAGTTCTAACACAATCCCGCCCAATCATCGTGCCAAATGGCCCCAAAGTCTCAATGGCTAAAAAATAACCAGTGGATATCAGATAGTTTCACCATCCAGTAATTCTTGCTTTGCTCAATCCACTGCCGAAATCGCTTACTATTGCTTTTACCACGAAATCCCCTGTGAATTATTCCTCCCAGATGTGCCACCCTCTTGCCCAACAGCTGTGGGAAAGAGCTAAATTTTTCCACACCGTCACCAGAGGTCCTATATAGAGAGGTGGGAGATGGGGGAGAATTTCATGTGTGCCACGGAAGAAACTCATTTCAGTTTCGATCTGACGGAGCGGCCCTGGGGATGGGTGGATATTTTGGCAAACAGCCAAAAAGCTCCGTCGCCACCACAAAATCAATAGACGAAAGCTTGGGAAGGAAAACTTACAAGGCGAAACTCCAGCGGATGGGAGACTTATTCGCGCGAGGGGTAGTTTTTTGGGGTGGGGGAGGATGGTGCAATTTAAGGGAGCTTTCGCTGGCCTTCGAACCAATTGAGAGGCGCTTGCGGAGCCCAAAATTCTCATCCGCCAGGGGATGCCGTATGGCTCCTCGTAAACGGCCTCCCCGGCGGGGGGGATAGGCAAACAGAGAGCGCTAGATGAGGGTATGAACAGGACGGAGCATCGCGCCAATCAATAACCAACCCTGAGCGGCTCTCTCAGCTGCACTCGGGGCCGATTGGGCCGGTCGGGTGGTGTTCGGGCGTCGAGGCGCCTGCGCCGCCCGCCGCCCCAGGAAGTAATATGTGGGAAATCGCGGCGGCAGGCGGCTAAGGTGCCGTGCTTTCAGTGTGTGTGCTCCCCAAAAGTCGAGTAGCGAGGAATTTTCTCGCCACGGCCAATTTTCGGTGTGTAGATTTTCTGTGTGTGCAGGTCGGTTAATTGGCCAACCTGTAATTTTTCCGTTTCTTAGGGTGACACTCTCTGTGTGGCAGAATCCGCCAGAATTGCGCCCTGCGACAGACTTGTGGATATTTTTGTTGGGTACGGAAAATCTCTTTTCGTGTGTACAAATCAATTGGTCCGTTTTTTCACGGGGAGTACGACAATCTATCCCGCTCTCTCTTTTCCGCATATATAGGGGAAAAGTGCCTATTCTACCCTGTCTCCAGTCACTTGGAGCCCAAGTGAAACGTCAAAATCCAACACATCACAATTCACACCATTCTCGCACAACGATTCATCTGCGTGGTGTTTTGTAACCGTGAATTTTTGGATTTCTTAAGCCATATTCATTCTTGACATTTTCATTTTGACATACAGCTGCTGTGCCGCCACCCAAAATTGTGACGACACTCACTTCGCACTGTATCAGTTGTGTGAGTGCTTTTAAATACGAACACATACTCTACAGATCTTTCTTGGTGTTTTACAAATACTTACCTGGCATTTGCGTGTTATTCATTTTGCTTGGTGTTCGTAGAACATTTTGACGGATAGAGAGGAAAAATATAGTGTCAGCTGAAATAAAAGCAAAAAACAAGTCATTTAATAAAGAAACTCATTGGGATCGGAGCCATATAATTTTGCTCAATCTCCACTTGAGACTGTGTGTGTGTGGAAATTGTGGGAAAAGTCATCGAGCAAGAAGGAGAAGGCAATATATTAGAGAAAATTTTCCTATTCGAAGTCAGAAAGTGTCGTTTCACCTTCTCGGACAGTGTGCGCGCGTGCGTGAATTACGTCATTGGAGTGTTACACATCGGTTTTCGGGAGTTGGCAGTTGTGAATTGTACGTGAAACAGTCGATTACCAACCAACAATCCCGCCCGAATATATCGAAGCAAGAGGTCTCGCCACATCCATTCTTTCTTCTTCTCCTCTCACGGCCGCAGAGGCTCCCAATTAATCTCTCACGAGACACTTGACACATCACACGGTATGTTCCTCAATGTCATGTATCGATGTTTAAATTCGTTGATTGATTTTATATTACAACTGTTTTGACTGTCGATGTTCATTTTGCTGGTAAGAGAAAGGTATATATTTAGAGATATTAAACTATGACACCATCGTCGACAATAAACACAGAAAAGACATTCAATGGTGTGATTATTTTTTCCTCTTTATACAAAACTAAAGCTATCATGACACTATTGTGGTATTTTCTCACCCTCAACAATCAGTTGCGAATTGAGTTATGTCTTGAGAATTGATACAAAGTGTCTAACCATACATATAGGAGGAACTTTGTCGTGAGTATGTGTGTTGAATTATTATAGGTATACAGTTACCCATATTAATTGAGAAATTCCCCATTTACGCTTCACAAGAGGCTGAATCTGAAGACGGTATACACACAAGTATATCATTCACCCACCTCCATCTCTTAATTTAATTAAGCATCACCTGCAATTGCGCGCAACTTTTATCACACGCCGATAGAGTCAATTAACTCACCTGGGAGCGCGCCATGTGATTCTGACCGGGTGAACGTTGTTCATTTGACATCGTGCGACGTAGAGAGAATTTAATTTGCGGCAAAAATGAAGCTCCTGCATGACAAATGATGTCAGATTGAACTCTTCACCTTCACATTTATCGCCATCATCCACCTCACCCCTATTACTCAGCTGTGGTAGCTATTATATATGTATAGTTAGCTTTCTTATACCCAATCAAAATGCTATATTTTCTTCCGGTGTCTTTTAACACGGAGGTCGCAAGGTGTGATTGCTTCAATTTCTCTTCATTTTCAATGTTAAGCAAGCGGGACAATTTCTTTTAGAATTTAAAAAGAAAATAAACATAAAAAAATATCAAAAAATATGGTGTCAAATTTTAAATTCTTTTATATGGATTGTATCAGTCATAATAATGAATACTTAAAAAAACAAAAAAACTTCTATATACTAAAAAATAAATAGGGTAAAGTGAGGTTGACAGGGACGCTTTCTCTCACGATATTTTTTTATGTTTATTTTCTTTTTAAATTCTAAAAGAAATTGTCCCGCTTGCTTAACATTTAAAATGAAGAGAAATTGTAGCAATCACACCTTG
>CAKKOB020000751.1:5703-26563 GCA_918844115.2 Phlebotomus perniciosus | reverse complement strand
CAATGTTAAGCAAGCGGGACAATTTCTTTTAGAATTTAAAAAGAAAATAAAAATAAAAGAAATATCAAGAAATATGGTGTCAAATTTTAAATTCTTTTATATGGATTGTATCAGTCATAATAATGAACACTTAAAAAAACAAAAAAGCTTCTATATACTTAAAAATAAATAGGATAAAGTGAGGTTGACTGGGACGCTTTCTCTCACGATATTGAGTGGGATACACGTGTTATTCAAATGCGTGTCCCACGACATATCGTGAGAGAAAACGTCCCAGCCTACCTCACTTTACCCTATTTTAATTTATTTTAAAATAAATATTTTAATTTTTTTTAATTGTTAAAATTTTTAAAAGTATATTTCTTAAATTATCCAATGTAACGTGTTCACTAAATATGCAAATAATACGAAAATAACTCCAGGAGCCCGAAAATACCCATCTCCAATATTTACGTCTCTGTGTGTATGTCAATGTGCCTGGCCCAAGTCTCTAAACCGGAAGTTGGGTATTGAGGGCATTTTATCGTTTAATATAGGTTATATCCCTCCCCCCGCCTCTTGATAACTCCCCGACTTTTCAGGTCTTTCACTTTTCCCCACTATTGGGCGTCAAATTGAAGGCTAATTGGTTTGCGATGTATCATGGGGTTAGTCTGAGTGAGGTCACCTGTAAACTTATGTTATTGGTGCATTCCTTCTCATCTCCCGCCTAAGGCCTATTATATAAATTTACCACAAATTTTAAGCTTAAAAATTTCTAACTTTAAAGCAGATCAACTTCAACACAATTAAAATAAAATATCTACTTGGTCATTCGAGCTGGATCTACATACAATAGCTTTCACTTCATCATAATTGAATTTACGTGGATAAACAAAACTGTTTATTTTACTGCTTTTATAATATAAAATTTCCCACAAACTTCTATTTATATATTTTTATTTATATATTCCTAGAATATTTGATATTAAAATGCCTACCCAATAAATTATTTATTAGATCGATTTCAATAATTAGGAAACCACAGATCACTTTAACATGCCATCCCCTACTGTTTCCTCCGTTCCCAAATGATAAATGTTTGTGGCATTTGCAGTCATCGATATCCCAATTTTCATTTATCCAATTTTTTTTTTATCAATTTTACCTCTCCATAACAACACAAGCCCACCTCACAACGTGTGTAGATTTGCACGGGCGAAAAATATATACAAAAAGACCAACATATGGATTAATCGAAACAGAATGTGATATAGCCAGGAATATCAATTTCATTTCCAATGAATGCAGCAGAAATGAATTATAATGGCATATATATTATAAATACATTTTATTTTTATCTGCCGCACAGTATTTTCTTGAGTGATTTAAATTAATTAAATAAAAACTCATTTTATGGAGCTTTTGGTGTAGTCAGTGTTAGGATTGCGGAAAATCATCAGTTTTGCAGTTATAATGAATTTTCAAAGAGGAATTTAGCTTGTGGAATTATTTTGTATTAAAATTTTCAATCCTTGCCTCTCATTTCAGTGCAAAATTGAAATTATTGATGTTTCAAAAGTTTTGCTGCGTATGTAACTTCAATTTAGTCAGAAATTAAGCCACAATCATCAAACATTCAGCATCAGCTTTGGTAGACCAGCACACTCTAAAGGTGGGCCCCCTTACTTTTTTCGGACATTATGATCGCTTTATCATTAAGATGACCAATTTTTGTTATAGGGGTAAATATCCCTCTCTCTGTTTTATTATTAGTTTGTTACACAAATTTTCCCATTTCTAAACAATTTAACGTTTTTACTTTCGAAAAAGCCAGAAGCGAGATGTGATGTACGGCAGGGTTAGTCAGGTTGTGATCCCATCCTTATAACGCTTAGATTATTACTTTTCAAACACATTTCTAGTGGTAGTAATAAAAGTTGAACGATTTTTCAAAGTAATTTCATCATTAATAAAAAAAATTAAGATTTTCTGTAATTTTACAAAATTGTATAGATTCTGCATGTCAAAAAAAGATTATAATTTGTTGAAATTCAGGTCTATGTTTAAATTGGAAGCTTTGGTGATGTTTTTGAGAGGTGAAATTTATTTTAGTAGCTGATATTTGTATTTTTATCGTGAACCACGTCAAAGGTTATTTGTTTTTGGTCTATACCTACATACAATTGTATTTGGTTGATAGGGTTGATAGGCTTAATAATAAAGGTAAATGAAGCAAATAAATAATTTGTTAATTAACAAACGCTTTGTATTATAAGTCCAGTGGGAAATATGAAAGTTCAAAATATAATTCAACATATAAATGAAATAGGTAACATTCTGCAATTTCCCATACACATCTCCACATGAAAGCTTAATTTTAGTGGGTAAAATGAGCGCAATTGTAGGTGTGATTGTTGCAGAATCATAAAATGAAATTATCCTTCAATGGCTTGGGGATCAATACGAATAATAATTCTTCTTTATTACTTCTTCCACTCCTTCACCTTGTAAACCATCCATATTAACTTCCACTTTTGTTGTCGCAATCGTATCCAACATTTTTTGCCATACTGGCACATTCTATACAAACATTTTACTGCTCAAACATTATCCTTGAGTTTCCCAACCCAAAATTCACCCAACTTTTATGACAAAACTCTTTGGAGTTCGAGGGTTGATGGCTTTCGATTTCTGGTCAGTCAGTTCATCGAGTTCTATCTATTAATCAGGTGAATTTCGATAGTCAAGGGCGTGATTATCCCCCACATATAGTTGCCTCGATAAATACTTCAGGATCCTCCCTTATGGGAGGGCTCATTGACCATGAATTCCATCAATTAAGTCATCCCTCGATATGGGAAAGGAGAAGATTGGGGTGCATTGGTATTTATCGGTTATCCATCAGGAATTTAATGAATAGTGGGACTAGTATGACAGGAAAGATAATGACAAAATACAACTTTTGATCTTCGCATTCAATTTATTCGGTCAATAATTGATCGTAAATTTCCATTTAAATTGTTAGCGGGGGACATGGTATATAATGAGGCATTGAATTAGGTTTTAACTTCACATAGACCACCATCTCATTAAGGAAATACATTTACATCCAGACAGCGGCTAAATCAGACACTCTTAACGCTATCTAGGGGCTGGAACAGCCCCCGAGTATCGAACGAGTTGGACAGTGTATCGAAATAATTTGATCAGTAATTTATCGATCAATCTGCTGGGGTAATTCATTTCTGGCCAAATTGATTTTGTGGCTTTGTAATTTCCTCCTGAATGGAGCTGCTTCTATATTGGAACCATTTCAGCTCAATTTACAATTTTCCCTCTGATAGATTCCACACTATCCGAATAGACAATTTGCATTCTTTGACATGGAAATTTTGTCGCTCTTTTCATCCATTTTGCCGGGGTAGTTTCTTGGAATGTTCATCTTAAATCATTTTTCAAGTTTTTTTCTCCAACAGAAAGACATTACGAAATTGCTTCATTTATTTGGAATTAAATTAAGTTGTCTGAATACTTTTTTGCTTGTGTCTGTGACAGGAAAAATATTTTTTGCATTGTTGAAAGTCATATTGATAAATTTAGCTATAGAGCTTTCACCATCAGGCGTCTCCATCTTATAAGATCTGGCAAAAAGGGTAAATTAGACTTGATTAAATCACTTAGCCTTGTCTTCAAGGAAGACCTTTTGTTGAGATAAAATGTTTCGAGAAAATGGCAAAGAAGAAAACAATCTTCCGATTTGGTAGGTGGATGGAATTCCCACAAAAGGGCCTCCCCACAGAGGCAAAATAAAACTGTCAAAGAATCGAAATAATGAATTAGTTGAAGCTTAAACTCCTTGTGGTGGCTTTCAAGACGTTGAGCTGCTTTTGTATCGTTTTCCCGGGGATAGAAGGTCTGCTTATCAATAAAAGGGGTTGAAACCACAAATCGTGGGGATTTACCATTGAGAATCTCCAACTGCTTTTGCCATGAGCTCCATAATAAATGAGTTCTATTTAGTTGTCCATCTGTTTGCTCGTAGGAAGAAGTTGAAACAAATGGGAAAATGAGTTATCCTTGGCACGTAAGCTAAGGAAGACAGACACACATATTGGGGGATGATGAGGTGAATATATTTTGCGTTGAGAAATCCACTCACTTTGCTTTTTAATGGGCCAGAGAAATTTCCCATCTCATCCCGGCAACTTCTCTAAGCACTCAAACATGCCAATCGATACAAGTTAGCTTTTGAGGAGGATACAAAATTGAACTCTAAATCCCTTTTCTTGTTTTTGACCATCACACAAGAAAATCGAATCAATTGCCATCTCATTGGGTTCTTTTGGAATGGGCGTTTCAGACCATGGGGTAGTTCTGAGGAAGAACTTGAGAGATTGAAGTTTATACTGTTGTGCTTAATGTTCCTTAAAGAGCGTATATATAGTGATGCCACTTTTGAGGGTAAAAGAAAGACAAGAGAGGACACACAATTTATATGGTCAATCATGAAATTATCCTTAAGTTACCCCAATTGACTTCATTCTAAATTATGTTGCTTGCTGAGCTTAAAGTTCTCCATATAGTTTTGCTAAAAATTTCTGAGCGAAGCAAAATTGCAGCACAATTGCTTGCTTTCAACTTATTGGTCATTTACTACTCTTCACAGAAATACTACCCCATTGAAACTGCCTCCTTTAGAAAGGTATTGAAGAAGAAAGGGTTAGAAAATGAACTCACTTCATGCACTTTAACTGTTGACCGTTTACGGTTTCCACGGTGAAAAGTCATCAGCACTTCACCCTTTATATATAATACAAGGACTCATCAAGGCACTTTAAAAAATCACTCTATATTGATGTATAAAATTAGGGAAAACTTATAGTGAAAGCATAAATTTTTCCATCATGAACGACAGCATCTTGTTAACCTCAAACCCACGCTTATGGCTGCTTCTGACTCCGAAATCTATTGTACACAGTAAATGACTATCAATTGTCGATTGAATGTGTTTATTGCGCTATCTCAAGCATGCCAAAAGTGGCTTCCCACTTATTATTTTGTGGAGCAGAGCTCAATAGCGAACAATTTTGTCTTATTCGGGGGGTGAGAGTTCATTCTATATTATATATCGAAAGCTCCTCTATTTTGTGTGTAATTGAATATTACATGAATTATGGCTGTTTGTTTTCTCGGTATAATTAACGTGAAAATGATTGTAGAGGGATTCCATGAACGTAATCTTTCGGTTTTGGCTTCTATGAAATCCAGGCAAAATTGATGATAAAATTAAATCAGTCCTTGGGGAAAATTTCATGAGGAGAATTGAAACTTTTTAAGCTTTCCACTTCACCTATAATTCATCTCTTGTGACACTTTTCACCATAGAGAAAGCCATCATAAAAAGCTCTCAAAGTTTTCATGGAGAAAGGGGTGCAAAAAATTGGGTCATTGATTAATTATGTCAATTTTCTCGCAACACTCTAGCAAATATCAATCACTTTGGTTGGAAATTTTTCAAAGACATGATATGGAAAAATCTTTGTGTATTGAATTGTGATTGTCATTTTCAGTAAAAACGATATTCCACCCTCATCTCTATATAGCTCATTTTTCATGCGGCAGGACATTTCCTTTGATACTCTGAGTTTCTGCATTCACCCCATTACACTGTGTCACCGGCAGCAATTCGAGAAAATTGGGAATTAATTTAATTTTCGTCGGCAAATTTACTCGATGACTTCACCCTCCGTTTGAGTGTATCATCAAACGGATGTAATAAGTTTAATATTTTCACATAATTGACATTGATAAAAAAGTGTATCGAGAATTTAATTTCCCAATAGACACTCTGTCGTATCGGATATATCGATCTCAAATTCACTTCGATCGAGGGGCTTGTTTTTACGGTATTTAATGGTTAATCTTTCCTTAAATTATAAATTTAAGTAATAATAAAATAAATATTATTATAAATGTTATTTGTTCATAATTTTGAAGCATTCGATCTCAGAGTTTAGTATAAAATTTAAAATTGTGTTCCTCTTGGGAAATTATGGGTTCGCTCTAGAGGGTGATATTGAGTATCTAATTCTGATGATGGTTGTTCCCTGCTGCATGTTTCTGAGGCTTCTGATCAGTTGTTACGTACCTCTCGCACCCTCATCTAATTATCCACCATCGACCCGATACACTCCAATGGGGGGTTGCTCTCAGGATAAATCAATAGGGGAGTTGAGTGCGGACGAGGGCAATTTAAATGTCCATCGGAGGTAGAACTCTGCCGAAATTAGGTATATATGACACAATTGTGCTCCCATTGGGGCGCTTTACCAACTCAGGGAGAGTGATTTGTTGCAGCAACACCGAGGAAAATTCTATTATTGAAATTATCGCACACACAATTTCCCATTATTGCTCCATCTTATATTTTCAACACTCAACTTTTTCTCTCTCCCTTATACCGCCTCTACTCGCCCTTAAGGGTGACTTTTTGTGATTTCATCCAACTTCCTGAATTTTCACACCAAAGGAAATTTCACTTGATATCTATGGCCATTTTATAGCTTTTGCCACTCTTCTGTGGTGATAGTTTTCAATGGATAATGTTAGTAAAGTTGAACCGAATTATCCAGATGAATAAGAAGCCATCGGAAACTTCCAAGTCTGAAATATTAAACATTCACAACTCTCTTAGGAGAAGTCGATGAAAGAGGTTAAAAAGTATATAGCTTAACTCCTTTAAAGACTTCTCAATTTCTGCCTCGAGGAAGACTTTGAAGTTTTCCATTACTGCTTTCAGATTTTGTTGCAGTTATCAAAGTCTTGTTAAATTGCATAACTTTCTATTTAATTACATCCCATGAAAAGTATAAAATGTTACAATATAAAAAATTAAATCACATTATGAACAGACAAAAATTTAGATTATTAAAAAGATTTTATTTAGCATTAACATGATTAATGTCATTTACTAACATGACAAGTTCTTTTTAAAAATTTCCTATCCTTCACTTTGAGAATATTCCTCTAACTCGAAGCCCTGGCTTTGCCTGGTGAAAAGATGATTTTGTGTAGTGTTGCGGAAGACTGAAATAGAAAGTGAATAAAAGACTAATATGCGAGGGTGGGGAAAAATGGATGACTGAAAGTCATTTTCCCAGGGAGTGAATTGAAGAGGGTGCCTGTTTTCCTGGCAGCCTCGTACAAGAGGTGACGAAGACGATAGCATAATGGGAAGTCTGTGTCGACGGACCTTACATGATGACTCAATCAATATACCATTATCTTCAGGCTGTCCAGGATGCTGTTCCATCGCAATTCACTCCACCAACACCCACTTAGACTGCCATCCACGTAATTTATGTTTCAGCATTATGAAATACCACCGCGAAGGTTTTGTCACCTTGGAGAGAGGGTCTTTAGCGTGTCAATGGAATAACGATTACTTCTGAGGGATATATGGAAGAGAGGATATTGAGAGGATTTCATCTTTTATTAATAAGTTAAGTTCAAAGAGCTAAACTTTAGTTTCCATTTTAATCTCTCGCGAAAATCTCGCGAGGATAACTGACATTTCAATAATTTCTCCCATCTGACTGAAAACTCATTAAGATCATCTCAAATGGAATTTACAATTAAAATGAAAAATTCCCAAAGATTCCAGCACGAGTCAACCTGCCAAAATTTCAATTCAATTAACATACTTGAGAAATTTTCCCTTAAGTGTTGAGTTAATATAATTGATTCCAGGAAAAATGTATAACCCATCTTGGTTTGTATACATATAGCGGGGGTGGAAAATTTTTGGATACACTCATATCGCCCCTCTATCATCCGCTCCTCCCGAAAATGTGACGCCATAATATGCTCAAAGTGCGAACGAAAGTGTTATTCCGTATAAATAAATAAGGAGATGAAGATAATTCTTTTCCCAGTCTCGTCCTCCCAGTTCTTCAAGAATTCCGACATTTTATGCCCTTTCACCCTTATAGCCCCACACAAGGTGAATGATATGTGAAGAAATAAATAAAGTACCGCACACACAACTTACCTAATGGCTTTCTTGGGGGGTGAGAGAGGGGGTGGAACTTTCTGCGTCTCGGAGACTTTTCCTCTGTTTTCACATCTCCGAAAAACTTGCTCTATTTCTTTATTGCGTTAGGCAGATACATATATAAAACTCACACCACCATTCCTTTCCCAGTCGACAAGACGAATAATTTAGCAAATTTCTCACCACTCCAGAGAGACCAGGCGGAGCGGGGAGTCATGTCGAGTCGTATGCAAGTAGCCCAATATTATCAATTCATGTGGCGAGAAACCTCAATGGCAGGGAAAAATTTAATCTTTTTTATATGTCAACCCTTCTCCATTTTCTTTGGGGGTGCCACCCGTGCTGGGGTGGAACACGTCAGGCATATATGGAGGAAATTGAAGATTTTCCTGTATCTCTCCTCTCACACATGAACATTTCTTGTATCACGTTCATCCCAGCAGCAATTTCGCCCTTGGGCAAAATATAACTTTTCATCGCCTAAAAGTTATGTTTTGCCACCACCCATTGTCATATATGCCGGAGTCTGTTTTGGCCCCACGATCCACTAAATTTTACCTCATGTCTCTTCCGGTGTTCCATTTGTCTGTCTCTCCTCACTCAGCCGCATCTTAAAGCCGTATACTTGCACAGAATATATCTTCATCTAAATCATATTCCGGAACTTCCTCATAGATCTTACACTAGATTTGAGATAAGATTACCCCTTGTGATAAACTTTTGCTTAATCTTAATTGAGTATCAAATCAAATGCTGAGAATTTATGACTAATTATTTCAATGTTGTACAAATAATTAGCATTTTGATTAATTTACTGAACATCATTTAATTTTAATGTTCATGAATTAGTAATTAGAAGTCATTGAGTATAGTCAAAATCCGATCAATTCACTTTGATTTTTAATCTTCCATAAATTGAAGCATCAACTCTGGAAACTTGTATTTCTCCGTGTCCCAGGTGGGGTATTTCGAAGGTGAGCAGCAAATGTGTCGGAAGATGGTGGTAAAATGAGTGAGAAGGGATCTCTTTCTCATGAAATTCATCCAAACCAAATATACAAGAGGCAAAATCTAAACATCCTCGTACATGTTTGAAGGATTCTCCAATACTTTTACCAAAAAACACCTCAAAACGTGCTGGAGTGCCTCAACGCGAGGCAGAAGATTATGCCTGTCGCCCACTCAGGGAGCTTTCTTATGCCCCTCCAATGTTTTCGTATCATTTCATGCTAAATCCTCGCATAACAATTTTCTCTTCTTTTTTCTTCTTCTTGTAGGTTCATTTTCCCGTGCGTTGGAAGGCAAGACAACCTAACAAAGGTGGTGATACTCAATTAATTTCTCGGAAAAGTCTCTTCTTGGTAAGCTTAACAAATTTTAACTATATTGGAAATTTTAAGAGCTTCCGAAATTGCTATAGAAAAGACTGAACTTTTAGTAAGGAATTTAACAATTTTTGTTAAGAAATTTTTAAATGCATTCTTGGTTCTTTGATAAAATGCTTAGACATACAGAAACTATACTTTATTGCGACTCTTATGCTGGAAAGTGCTAAAAGTGCCAACATTGAAGGCAAACAGTTAATTCCAGCGAAATACTCCCCTGGGGGTAAAAAAATGAATGGGTGGTGGGCAATCATAAAACAAAATATGCTCAGCAGCTTTTACTCTGCATCACGCAAAAAAGCTCAATGTAGAAATTTCTCCGGGGCAGCGTTTGTGGTAGAATATAAAGGGTTTCTCAAAAGCAGCTTGTGTACCTATTTCATGGAAAAAACTGCAATATAATGAAATCTCACTAAAGAGCTATTAAATCAATATGTTAAACAAGGAGAAAGAGGATATCATTGAATAGCAACATTCATCACAACCCATGTTCCGTACCTAAACTAAAAAATCGAATGAAAGCTCTGAAAAATATTTAAACAAAGCTTTCCGTAGAGATCCAAATGTCAAAATTTGAATTTATCTTGATTTCAGTGTGAGCAGTTTTAATTATAAATTTAAGAAGAATAATCATTCGCAAAATCAATTTAGAATAGTCCGATAAGCGCATTCTTAAATTTGAAGATTAAGGCTGTCCTGATTCTAAAATAATCAATCTTCAATCTAAATCCATCTCATTTAACATTCTTTATTCTTCTGTATATATAGTGAATGCGAATGAAAATTTATACTAAGTGGTGATAGAGCAGCAGAAGTGACTCTGAAAACTCGTAAAATGAAACCCTTTGGGGGTTATTGGCTCCCGTTACCCCGGTTTTTTTGTCGTAAATCTTTAAGAATGTCTTGTCCGAAATAAAAAAAAAACCCCTCTGCAATCTCGCTAGTCGAGAGTGACGATCGAGGGACAATTTTTAATGTAAATTTACAAGAAAAGTTCTTCACTACCATCAAGTTTAATATTTTAATAAGACACACCGCTCTGCAGTGTTAATCACTTTTTTGCAGAATTTTTTTCCTCCAAAATTAATCCTCACGTTTCAGGGAGATACTTTCATCCCCCATGGAGATACTATGAAGTTGCATTATTTATCACCATCCGCAGAATTTACACAATAAAATGCTTATAAAATGAAGTGTACTGAAAGTTCGTGAGGTGTGAAAAAGCTTCTATTTCCTACATAATGCAAAACATTTTCCCACCCCCACCGCACCCGTTAATACAACTTTTTCCATAGCGTATCGCATTACGTGAAACAGTGAAAGAGTATCATCATGTCATGGAGTCAAGTACTGGGTTAATGAGATGTTTCTCATTTTTATACCCCTCTCACAATTCATCTCAGCCAGAACTCAACTTTTGACATCGAGAAATGTAATTTTCTGGCTGAATGTCTGGCAGGATGCTGACTTTAACCCTTGCCCTCTCACACCTTCACACACCCTTACATCACATTTTATTTTTAATCCCAATCTGTTGGCAAACTTTCGCCATACACGCGGTGGAACATGTTGCCAACATTGAATTCTATATGGCACAATGCGAGGAGCCACACAAGAAGGAAACATGAATATAAAAGCTTTCTGTGGAATTAGTGAGAATGTGTATTTGTTGTTTATGGTGGGGCATTCATATGAGAAAGTCTCCCCGAAATTCATGCCGCAAGTGCTTCCCAGGAAAAAAAACATCTAGGCGAGAGCTTTCATCCGACAACAGTCCATAAATATCCAAGTTATGTCCATACTCTGTGTGTCTATTTTTCGGGTCTGTGTCACTATAAAAGCTCCACTTAGGGTTTATACATGCCCCTCACTTTATGTGGTCTGGATGATGGGAGACGAGAGAGTTCACCGTCGTATTAATACCGCTCAATCTATTTTTATACCTCCGGCATACAAAGCCACAAGGCACCGGGGAGAACTAATTAGGTCTCAGGAGATATCATTTATACAATCCTCTTAAATGTCGCGGGAGAAATAATTAAGCGAAAAGTAGAGGAATTGTCGGGTATTTCATGGAGGAAAGCTTTCAATAAAGATTTCACTCAGAGAAGAGCAAAAAAAATAAGACGAAAGGAATTTCAGCAAGGAAAGCTATTTTTCCGCCATGATTAAACATCACTAGAGTTCTACGAATTATCATTTCGATTCTCATGAAAATATTTGCACGTGCGATATTTGCACAGAAAAAGCTCGGCAATGAGATTGATAAACAATTTTGCAGTCTGTTTATAATTAAATTCTTTGGAAATTTCCATGGCATATTAAAAATTTCTATTTTAATCTCATTTTTTGCATATTACAATTATAAATTTTATATAAATAAATTTCAAACATTTGGAGCTTTTCACATTTTCCAAAGTTATTTTATCCTTTCTCCATTAATATAACATCAATTATGCAAATTTGTAATTAATTTTAGCTGAATTCATTTTATGCATAAAAAAAAGTGAGAAAGAAAAAGCGGAAGAGTTGAAATTTCTACTTTGAATGTTTCTCAGCAAGAGAACTTTCTTGTTGGTCTGAATAAAAGCAAGAACAGCTATTTGAAAGGGGTGAAAGGAGTTGTACACAATGTAGATGAGAAAAAAATGTTCTTGTAATTTAATTAAACAATTTTTGTACTCTTTTCCTCCCTTTTTAAAATTTTTCACGCGAAAAATTCCTCATACAGGAATGCAAACTTTCCGCCGAGCCTCATATAGCATCTCTCAATCTCTGTTGAATTCCACGAAGTATACTTTCTCTTCAATTTCCTGGTGGATTTTTTTAAGAGGCTGCTTTTTTTGCTATTCTCAGAATCTTCAACAAAAAGAAACAATTTTCATGTTCTTTTCCCCAGTACGTTTTCATCGTTCCAACATTGTTCATTTTACTGTGAATTTTTAGATATACCAGAAAAACAACATGGAAACATCAGACCAAACTTCCTCTGTCGAAACAGACATTACTACACAAGTGAAACATTTACCCTGAAAGCATTTTGTGGAGTTGCTTATGCATTACCGGAAACATATAGGTGTTCAGTGTTCACCATTTGCCATTGTTTTCCGACCTCCACAATATTTAGCACGTATCGCATTGTACAATTGGTATTTGATGTCGCATCAGTTTGTTCACGTAAACATTCAGAACAATGGGAAAGCCGTTGAAAGCTCGCTGCAATTAGACACGTTTCAATTTAATGACACATTGAAAAATTACTTTTAGATGAGATGGAATTGATTTTTGGTGAATTCGTCCATATGGGTGACAAAAATTGAGATAAAATAGAGAACCTTTATGTGACAGGCGCAGTATGGCAAATGACAAGTTTTTGTATGGCCCAGAGAGAAGCTTTCGCGTGAAAATTGCAGTTTTTGTGCTTCCGCCATGAAGCGGAAAATAAGCACCCTTCTGTAGTAGGTATAGGCTAAATTATTTGGCCAATATATATTGCAATTGAATGAGAAAAGTTGTTCTCCCATTCAGCAATGCAGAGCTTAGTTAATTAAAAGTGTTTCCTTTTAATTCACCCTCTCTGGGGCTTTTTCCCATCATTGCGCAATTTAAATTCAAAATGCACAGTCTCCAAAACTGGTATGTTCTATTTGTAACGCGCTAGTAATTAAAAGTGAAGGATAATATTAGACTATTTTATCGTCGACATAGTTGCGAGAGAGTACAATACTTACCAGGAAATTTTCCTCCCAGGAGTATTTAATTGCATTCAAGCGATAAAACAGCGAAAAACGCCTTGAAGCGCTTTCTTCCACATTTGTTAGCTTCTATACTTCGCTGGAGGGTTAAAGCAACAATTTCGCGCTGAAAAAGCAACTCCAGCCAGAGGGATAGAAAGTCTCGTGTAATTTCGCCCTGTATCTCAATTTATATGGAATATGACATTTATGATTAAATACTTCCTAAGGGAGTGATTTTAGCTGTTATTTGCCACAAAATTATCAAGCCTTAGAACTGGGGGTTGCCCTTCCTCACCCATATCGGCTTCAATTCACGTCAAATGTGTTTATTCTGCACTCAGAGGAAAATGTGTCAGCTACAAGGAAAAATCATGTAGAGAGCTCAAGTTACTAAACCCTAAGTGCTTCAGACATCATGCAAAGTCATTTTTTACAAGTGGTAAATGTATTAAATAAATATGTTTTAAGGCTTTGTAAATGCTTTGTTCCTTGTACTTTGTTTAATTTCTCTTCTTTAGCGTATAACGCACCTAATCATTAAACCATTTGAAGATAATTTTGTTTCAGTACATTTCCGGAAATATGAGGCTTTGATAATGGTGTGTATTTAATCTCAATGTATAGAATCTATTTGCCGAAGTCAGCTCTAAAGCTCCACAATCTAAAGTCCAAAATTAATCATTGCTCGTCAATTGTGTGTGTCATGACATATAGCATGTTATTTGCCATTTTCCATTCATTCCACTCGGCCCGTCAATTTGAATGGAACTCCCCTCGAAAATACCTCACGGGCCGTGAAAGTCTCTTCAACCAGCCCCATTGACTTTCACATGGGAAAAGCTGCTGCTTACACTAACATACAATGGCAGGGAAGCTTTTGGCCCTATATATCGCAAATATTGACGAGATTTGTTTGCATATAAACAGAATCAGCTTATCTCATCCGAGTCGACGCCAATTTCCTTCCTTTAGCACACGGTTCACAAGTTCATGGGATTATTCCCGCCGGCGTTCCCGCGTGGAAATGTTTTTTGACTGTCTAACAACGGTTTCACTATATGTATTTTAGATGAATTTTTCTATATAAGAACATAGAATCATTCGGCGGAAGTCATGATATCGATGTCCAGGAGAATATTTCACAATAGCATTGTAAAATAAACTTTGCTAACGCTGACTAAGAGAACCAGTGCCTCCCTTTTTCAGAATTACCTCTTTTACTCTATGAAACCACGGTAACTGAATATTACATGATAATTCCGAGAAAATCCGACTGATTGTACCTTTGGCAGGTGGAATATTTAACCACTTGCGTGAATTTTCTATGTAAAACCTCGCTCTCAAGCTTGATTTGATAACAGAGAAAACATTTTGAAAGAATCAATTCACATTGCATTCTCGCTAAAGCTATTTTCATGCTTCTCAATTGGTATGTTCATGTTCTCATTTCTTCCTACGCTTTCCCATATCTCGGAGAATTTTCCTCACCGCAGGGATTTGTGTGAAGAGCTTTCAGGCCAAAAGGTATTTCAAGCAAATGTTTTCAGGTGGAAAGATAAATGTGGAGATAATTCACGGGGCGAATCTCACGACTCCCGAAATAATTTCCATCTTCTCAAGTGAAAGATTTTGGCATGAAAAAATATATATCTTGAGGTTAGTCGAAGCTTCTTTGGCATGTATACCTTCAAACGTTTCCAATGAGTTTTGCATGGCTAAAAACATCGTGAAGTCTGACTGAGATATTCAATAACCCATGACTATTGATGCCGATTTTGCATGAAATATTATTAAATCAATACAAAATTTACTAATTTAAGTCGATAAGAAGGAATCAATATTTTCCTTTCAAAGTCTATAAATCTAGAATTAACTTCTTTTTGAGTCGAGAGAAATTTTATCCCACAGTCAGAAAGTTAATTTTCAAGACTATGAAATATACACAGTGAGGACAATTGTGCCAGATCGTCGTCATTATTGTTTTTCTTATGAATATTTCGGTACTTTTAAACTTTTTCAAGGGGAGATGTGCACAGAAAAAGTTTTCTGTTTGTTCTAATTTAGCTTCTTAAATCATTAACATCTTACATAATCTAATAATAAGGAATACAGTTTTGCCTTTTCTATGAAATAAAAACTCATAAAAACTGCTAGTAAGGAAAAATTATCAAAAGAAACTTTTATACAAACCTGTTTATTTAATCCCATCCTCCAAGAAAGATGAAAAGTTTTTAAGGATGCAATATAAGAGCTGAAGAGAATGCCTTCGCGTGGGTGGGTGAGCTTTTTTGGAAGAAAAGCGTCACGCGGAGACAATGTAGGTAGATGAATAATTTTCATAATTAATAATTTACATTTGTATCATTTGATATTCATTGTTATTTAAATTTCTGCAAAACAAACTGGACAAAATGGGCCGTGAGTGCCATGAGCTCTCTTTAATATTTTACCTTTCATCTCTCTGTCATCTCGTCTCGTTTTTCCAATTTCCTCCCTCACACCCTCTTGGGAGCTCTTTTTCACCGAGCAAACGGTGTGCTCTGTGTGAGCTTGTTAGTGCGCTAGTAAAGGAGTTGGATGGGGCAGAGAGGCACCAATTTGTCGGTGTTTTTGCACAATAATAAAGTTTTTATTGAAAGTGCTTACAGTGTAAACAAACTTCCCTCTCCTTCGGCATGTCTCGTTGACGAAGAGAAGAGCCTTTTTGTTTGTCGATTATTAAAAACACAAGTTAATGTAAGCACAAATAGCTGAACGGTGAATTTCTTATCTAAATTTGATGAATCAATATTTTAGACACGAAGCGTCTGATGTGGATTTTTCCCACACTCTCCTCCTATCCATGGCGTTTCCTCTTTCCTTTTGCCAGAAAGAGGAGCAAAAAAAAATTCAATCTTTGATTATGCTCCGCTTCAGAACTTGCAGAAAGCTTTCGGGAGGAAAATGAAAACTTTTTGCCCATACAACCATAAAAATCGATTCAACCGCAGCCAGATGTTTCCACAATTTTGCCTCTCGTACTACCCACTAGTTGTCGGTATAGTGGATTTTTTTGTGCGATTCCCCAACTCTGGGTGGATGTCCTGCTTATCCAACCAACAATAGGGGAGAGCAATACGGGGGTGGCATGCCGTAAAAAGGCTGGCAACAGAAAAGAGGATGGTGGGAAAAGTTGAGTGGAAAGAATACACAAATTTCACCATGCATTAAAAAACTTTAAAGCTCTCACCCACACACAGGGCATACATATAGAAAATTCAACACTCCTCCAAACCCGGTCGTTTATTTACTAATTCAGCAGAAACTTGGGTTTCCACATTTTGTCCTGTTTGAAGAATGGTGATTTTGTGATGCCACCGGTGTGTGTGGGTTATGTTTTGTGCATCGTGAGAATATCAGATCTCTGTCAACAACATTATCATACGACCATCATCAAAGCCTTGTCTTTTGAAATTCAACGCTTCAATGCACATCTGTTAGTTGGTGTTAGTTGTGGGAACCGGGGAGATTTGCTTTTTGCGGTCATCCCAATGCTCTCCAGATGGGCAAAATTGTTCACGTAGAAAGTGTCCGAAAGAGACCCTCATTGTTCGATGCCTTATTTAGGAAGGATAAATCACACACTTCTGTAAATTTCACAAAATTCTAGAGAAATAACCCAAGGGTTTATAACTTTCAAAAACAATAGGAAAAATTGATATTTTACTAATAAATTATTACGTAATATAGATTAAACTGTTCATAAATTACAAAAAATAGATAAATAGGAATATTGAACACAAGAAAGGACAAAAATTAAGATGACCCCTCGATTTTTAAGTAAACAATTTCATTTTCGTACTCGCATCCAAATACAATTATTTTTCAAAAAAATCCACGTGTTTACATCAAATAAATTTTAGTATATCAAATTCATTATCAGAGTTTAACCAGTGGCCACTCATTCAAAATCAATATTGAATTTCAGCCTGATTTTCGGTGGTTATTTTCCTGAAAATCACCCTAACGTGAAAAACTGCCATAAAATGATTAATCGTACACCCTCTGGGAGTTATACTACAAAATTACACAAAATCATCCCCAAAAATCATGCCAGGGGGGTCTGCGGGGCTTAAGGCCACTCGAGTTGAAGCGAAAAAGAGTGGTGAGTGAATTGAGCGTTATGAAAAGAGGTCAGATGATATCAAAGGGACGAGATTTATTTCAACACATACAAATTGAATCTCTCTGTTTAAATTCAATGAGAATCATGCGTCATAATAGGGAAATTGAAAATGTCACTTTCAGGAGAAAATGTCTGAGTGAAAAAGCTCAAGATATTCCTCCATGATTATTTCACTGGACAGGAGTGTTTATAGATTAAAATGGTTGTGACATGGTAAATAGCATCATGCAATTTCTAGCACAAACTAGACTGACGGAATAAAGGGGATTTTTTTTCATTTTCCTTTTTTTGTAAAATGTAGAAAATGTACGAATTTTTCAAAAAATATTTTTTGTTTCAAATTATTATAGAAATTTTTAAACAATTTCGAAGTTGCGATATTTAAAAAAAAGTTTAAGAAAAAAGTTATTTATGATCATTAACACAATGTCTGAGAACTTTATCATCTTTCTAATGTTTAAACAATTACACTTGCTTCGCTCTTTTCTCTGGTGAATATTTTTAATAGGAAAACTTTCAGGAAGTTTGTTCTACATATATTTTATAGAAAACATCACAATGCTGGAATTTTATTTAACAAATACATATAGTGATAGGTATCTCAATTTTATTGTGATAATAAATGCTATGAAAAGGTATGGGAAAATCGCACAAGAGCTTCCCAAGAGTTGTTCCAAGAGTAAAACTTTCTGTGTTATTCATCCTACTATGGACTGTCGGTGGAAGATTAGGAAATATTTTTTGCATAAGACTGCCAAGGACTCTTAATGCAAAATGATGAGACATAAAACTCGTAAAACTTTTGCTCTCTGCTTGTGGATCGTTCCAAGTTGCTGAAAATATCATGCAGCACAACGAGGAAGAGATGGGATGTGATGAGGACATAAAACGAAATCCAAAAAACCGCGTATATATTAATATTTTACATGTTGGCATCTCGACATTATCCTTTCATCGTTAAATATTCAATATTTATTTATCTGCCTCCTCCCCAAGTCCCTCAGTATAATGATAATTTAATTTTTTTTCTCTGCCTCCGTTGGGAGCTCTCAAATAACCGTTCAACACTTCCGCCATATATAGTCGAAGACGTCGCAATTTTAATGGTGTGTCAGAGTACATAAAATATAATATCATATTATGCAAGTCAAAACTCTCCTTGAAACCACGAACAGATGATAGGATGGGGTGGAATTCGAGGACGCAAGAGACCACCAAAAACACTCAAAACCAACACCCAAAGTATAGTTGTGAAGGGTTTTGTGTGGGGCTCCTTCAGTGTCGGCGCGTGCAAGAAGGCGAGTGAAGTGTTGAAGGGTGGTGAAAGTTGTCCAAAAAGCAGGGAGGCGAAAGTGTGATGATGATGATTGAGTTATTATTTACCGTCAACATGGAAAACTGATGAGTAAGCTACACCCACACCCACTTCTCTCGCAGCCACAAAATTTTGCGGCCTCCGGGAGAACTTTTGAGATCCATGAGGCGGATAGAAATGAAATTTCCCTCAAGAAACCATACTGTGAGCGCAACTTTTCTCTGTGGCAGAGATCAAAAGCTCATGGTGCTCTTTTGTGGACACACTAAAGACTCTATGTCATGAGTGGTCAAAGTGGAGGGGCTTTCGGGAGGAAATCCTGACCAACTTCTTGCTCTTTGTCCAGAGGGCTTTGAAAGTTTCCCACTCTCCTCGAATGGGGACTCCTCCAATATTCACAGAAGAGTTCTAATTGGTGAGCTTAGAGTCATTAAAGGAAGTAAATGATACTGATGGTAAATGTTTCTGTAAAACATATTATTGCAAGAGTCACAAGAACTGATTTCCAGGACTGATTTATTTACATTTAGGAGAAAGATGGGAAGTTTGAGCACTAAAATAATATCCTGATAATCTCTGATTCAAAGAATTATTAACTTTGAATATAACTTAACCTAAACAATTTTTTCAATTGTTGCAATTATTTATATCGATTTTCGTGAAAAACGAAAACGTACAATTTCAAAAGATTCACAAACCTTTCTTCCCCACCATAAGACTGTTTCTGGTGTATGAAACTTTCTCGAGCACTAATACAGATTTGATTTTTGTTGGAATTTGCAGGAAGTTAATTTTCCTTCAGGGACACATTTCCATTCCTCAAGAGGGTGTAAATCTTATTCATGTTAATGGGTGGAAAGTAAAATGAAGTGCCATCCACCTCCATGTTGGAAAAGCCCCCAAAAGCTCTCTCCCTCTCATCTGGCTCAGATGACATCTGCCAAGAATGATCGAGATCGGTGTCTCTCGAGGAGTTTCAATGGGATCCTTTCGCGCAGTTCCTGTTGTTCTCAACAAGGGGAGGAGATCCTCATGAGAGATCATTGAGACTCCAACCCTTTGGTGGCTTCGGTGTGTGGAAACAAAGGCAAACTGTGTGTGTTGGTGGGGTGAATGTGGTGAGATGATGGTTTCATACAATTTACATAACAACTTGAGAGCAAGAATATGTGTTGAGAGATAATTCATGCTTATATCATTTCACTATGCCGTGACTGCGGTGGGGGAGGTTGGAAAAGAGCTTTCACCCACCCAATGGCACTGGTGGCTGGGAGTTTGGGGAGATTTTTGGTGGAAATTGCTATTTTGTTCCATGTTCCTCATCATCCCCGCCCCTCCCTATAAAATACATACAAGTATGTTTCTCGAGCTCCATACATGTGAATGCCATCTAATGTACGATATGGGGATGTAAATGCGAAATAATTTTGCATGAGACGAATTCTCAATGGTGCTCAAATCCGTGAATACCCACTTCTTTAAAAATTTTCCACGCACGATCATGGAATTTCTCATCACACGACCAAGAGAGAGAGCTTTCATCATTCCCGCCTTGGTACAAAAAGTATTAATAGTTTAAATATATGGGGGATGGGAAGAAAACTTTCTTCACATCTCATGGTAAATGCAAATAGAATATATTATGGCGGAGACTTTGCAAATTTCCCCCATCCCTGACTTACATGACACAATCTGAAACTCTTTAGCATTTTAAATTTTAATTTGATTCAACAACTTTTGACGCAAGCTCATTATGTGACACAGTATATCGTGACATTTGCACATTATTCAGCATCTTCTCATTGATTTTAACTTTGGAGAAGAGCTTACATTTTTACCTCTATATATAAAAAAGAAACTTCTGAAAAAATATATATGAAATATATATAGTTGAATTTATTTTTCCGAATTTTCAATTATAAATAGTGACAATAACCGATATTTAATCATTTTGTAATTTACACTAATTATTATATGAAATCATATACTGCTTGGTCCATTAACTTTGATTTTAATAATTATTTCAGAGAAATATTAAAACTTTATTTTTTATTATGAATCGGATATTGACCAATTGCATTAATAAAAAAAATGGCAAAGCACACGCCAAGTTTAGCTTTGCAAGCTGGGATTCGGTGGGCCACCTCGGGATGTAATGCAATTCGCTTATCAGCTGAAACTTGGTGGTAAAGAGTAGAGTCGAAGTGTGACTGTATTTGGAAT